>VXAC01004964.1:56834-103882 GCA_013399225.1 Rhipidura dahli
GTTTTCATGTTTTTTTTTTTTTTTTTTTTTTTTTTAAATGCATTTTAATAATCATTCAGTGGATACAGAAGACCCAATTCCAAACTGGTTGGAGGACATTTTGATTCACTTTTCAGGGGGAGTTTGAATGGGGGAAATGTTAAACATGGAATAAGGAGAGGAGTGTGTTTGACCTAAAGCAACCGTTCTTGTCCCCTCTCTCTGCTCCCCATACTCAAACAGGGTGACTGAATATACATTCGTCTTGTTTACCAAATACATGAGAAAAGACTGTCATTGACATGAATGGTTTGCTGGGTTGTACAAATGTAGAAACAAAGACACACCTAGATAAATGAATAAGGGCTGATGTGGAGATTGCAAACTGCCTTAAAGAAGCTGCCTCAGATAGGTCTCACAATTTTGACTTTCACTTGGAACTGCTTAAACTGGAAATCTTGTATTTGTTCCCCAAGACCTATGGAAGAGAGTATATCTGTATGAAAAATTAAAATTTACATCTCAGGGGCCATCTTTCAAGATCAGTGAAGATCCACATAGTTTTGTGTGAAGGCAATCAGATGCAAGATATTTTTTTTCTTTTAATACTTTACTGCGGGTTTAATTGCAGCAATATTTCAGTGCCAAAGAGAGTAATTTGCAGCTTGAATACAGCATTAGAGCTGCAATACCCGACATTTTAAAACCTCGGTATAAAAATGAGCATTTGGTACTACTACCACAAGAATTCTCATTTCCTGTTCAACTTTCAAAGAAATTGAAGTTAAATGTCTATATTAACGTTTATAAAATTTTAGGAGTGATTCCCTTATTACATAATTAGCTTAAGCACTCTGCATATCTGCCGATTAGAGACATTACTCAGAGCCTGCCCTGGAACAGCTGCATTCCTAGACAGAAAAAGATACTAATGTGGCCCTGGGGGAGAGCTCTCCATTTTGACAGAATAAAACATTCTTGGAATACAGTTATTACAATTCATAATTGTTCACTTTAGGGGGAAAAAAAGCAGGGAAAAAAAGTATCTTGTTAATAAAACAAAGATTTCTGGTAGCTTTAAGTTCGTTTTTCAAAATTCTCTGCATCTGAGGATGCAGGTATCTGGAGGGGAGGAATTTCTCCATATTATGTATAACAAGGAAGCAAAAGCAGGAATTCTGACTACATATAGCTCCCTAAATCTGATCAGATAGTGACAATAAGGGTAATGACAACCAAGATAAGTATTAGGCTAGCACTGTGATTCAGCTGATTAAGCATGAGCCCAAACTGCATGAATTTAGAAGCAAAAAAAGCACATTTGGCTGCATTTGTGACACACTTACCAGGTGATGGGATTTCATCACAAGAAACACAGAAAAAAGGAAATATGGCAGAAAATCAGCTTCTCTGGAATTACCACAGCAATTAATGACTCCCCAGAAAACATGATCAGGAACTGCTACACTGTATCAAAATATTTTAATTGCTATGAATTGTGTGATAGAGAGAACTACTGCAATGTGTAGGCTGCTTAGGTCAACTGGTTTAAAGCACAAACAGTGAAGTCTAACAAAGCATAGGTGTGTGGCCCCTAAAAGGAGTTCAGACAGGGTTGTAATGAAAATATCCTGCTGTACAGATCTCTTCATCCTGAAAGTCTGGAAAAGGGTGGCCTGTTCTGCAGTGAAGCTGCTGGTACTTCTGGATAATTTCTGACTCTTGGGGAAAAAAACACCACCTTCTTCTAAACTAAAAGAACACACATTTAACTGGAAGAAACTTAAAATTTTATTCCAAAGAGTCCAATGTCTTTTATGGAACTTCAGGCTCACTTGAAAAAAAGCAAGATAATTGTAGCTCTCACTACACTTTAAAATGGTTCTGAAGATCTGTGTCCCATCTGGGCGACCTTTAACAAAGCAATTATTGCTCCAGGTTGTGAGCACAGTTCTCCTATTTCCTGTCTACAATTCAATGTGATAGAAACTATGGAGAAAACTTAATAAATCTTATTGACTTGAACCTTCTTTCCTTAGTCAATTTTAAAAGACTCTTCTGACACCTTCATGCTTTCATACCCTCTGAAGTGATGTGAAGTGCTCAGAATGCTACCAAAGTGTCTGAGAGTCAAAGAAGTGCAGCTCACCACAAGCCAGGGATGCCTCTCCCGCTGAAGCAGTCATAGTGCTGAGTGAAGCATATCCCATGCTGTAGGTGCCTAATTGCTGCAGTTCTTTCCACTATTGTCATTCCTCTCTTGACTCTGAGTCTTAAAAGAAGTCAGTGACTCAATCAGATGTTCTGAAACTAGCTTGGTCTGCAATCTAGTATTGGTTTTAAGCTCCTTTACCCTTCCAGGTGGGGAATCTGGGGTTTCATCGTATATCTGCTTTTAAAAACTATTTTGTTTTTATTCATATAGTGGTGAGAAGACCATTATAATATTTCATATAGCTTCCATTAATTATTACTATAGATAAGAACAAAGAAACTATTTTTTTTTAAAATTTCAAACCTGCTCTGACACTGTAGCTTTCTAATCTGAAACTCGATGAGTTAGCATGCAGCTGAAGAAAGGTGGTCTAAGAAGTAGGAGAGATTACTAAAATCCATTGAAAAATTAGGGTGAAGCCAAAAATATCTATATAGGAGTGAAAAGTGAAGACTGGGAAAAAAACAGAACAGAGAAGAAAGACCTTGAGCAGAATATACAATATGAACCTTCACACGGGAAAACACAAAGGTGATCTAATTACATTGATGGATGTATGTTAGATTTACATTAGATTACTTTGAAAATATCCACAACTATATCCTTTCTTATTATACACTGTGAGTGCTGCTGGGACTTATCTATCTATTGCATATATACATAAAAAAATTATAGAAGCTTTTGCTTTTGCAAAAGGGATCTGCCTAAACCTACTTCATGTGATTGCTAAGCACCCCAAAACCAAGATTCTTACAGATGCATCTGATAACGATGAGTTCTGGTTACCTGAGTGGATCTCCCTAAAAGTTAAGCTGAAAATCCCCTATTTTTGGTCTGTGCAGGAACACAGGAGGGTTTAACAAAGAATACTTTGCACACTACCTAGTCAACTTGATCACAGCATGTTCCATTTTCCTTCTTTATAACATTTAGATTGGGACACCTTTTGACATTCATAGACTACTATTTTCCTGTCCCATCCACAAATCTTTAATTATTTTCTAGGAAGGAAGTTAGAAATCTTAAGTTATAATTTCCAGTTGTAACTGGGTTCTTTGCTTACTCTAGGCATAGATCAAGATTTTTTATTTTTCTCTGTTAAATCTGATATAGATCTTCTGTAGAAACATGACCAATAGTTAAGGAATAACCAACAGCAAAACAGGAAATGGGCTCTTCAAACTAACTGATGGCTCCCAGGAACAGCTTTCATATATAGAAAAGGACCTGTAGTCTTCAGAAACTCACTGTGGGACAAAAAGCCCTTTGAGAAGATGCTTGATGACACTGGATGGAGAGGGACTGGATTTGCAGCATCATGGTTATGGGTCTCTATTGATGGTACTGGTATGTCTGAGAGGAAATGAATTGTCTAATCAGCTGCAGAAACCAGGCTGCTTGCCTGTACAGACCATTTCTAGGAGTGGTGACTGCTCAGTGTGTGTTGTCAGACTCAGATCTTATTAGACACTTGGTAAAAACTTGCCACGTGGGTGGTGGCAAGCAATATGTTATGGTACTAACACCGTGCCTTGGTAGTTTTTGCTGCAATATTAATACATTTATGCTTGTATACAGAACGGGTGAAAACGAGCTCTAGCGAGGGTTGTATTTTTTGGGAAAAAAAAGATTAACAACCCAAGATATCAAGTTCTGATTGTTGCAAACAGAATTGACAGATATCAGAGATGAATATAAGTTATGAAGGCTGAATTTACACATTATATGGTCAGCGGAATAATATACATAATTCATAGCAATCAAGAAAGTGGAAATGGTGAGATAAGATTTTGAGTAAGGTTCTCAAAGCCTTCAGGAAGCTTCATCCTTGTTGATAATTAATTGGAATTTTCAACTTCTGGCAAAAATTCTAGCAGACAGCCTGCAGGACATGATCTGTAAGATTATTAGCCCAGACCAAGTAAGCTTTGTAAATGAATGACTACAACTAGAGAATTACAATGAAAATACTGAATATTATCTAAAAAGCTAGTGGCATGTAGGAACCCTGGCAGCCTATGCAACCAATGAGAAAAAGACCTTTGACAAAATAAACTTGAGGTATATGCCCATTAGGAGAGAATTCAGATATTTAAAAGCTCCTGAGAACTTTTTTATGAGGCTTTCAGAGTAAATAACATTTTAAAAACTACCTCTACTAGGAAGCTTTTTCAGTGGAGGATGGCGCAAGTCAGGTTGTGTCTCATGGTTCTTTTTTCTTGTTTTTCTAATATTTTTGGAAGCAGAAAAGGTTTAAAACTGGGCAAGCAGTATAATTGCTGACTGTATCAGTATGACAGTTAATATTCATTCAGGTAGTTTACAATATTTAATATTAGTATCCATAACTAAAGGACTATCAGTAGCAAAAATATTTTAAATGAAACTTGTCGTGGTGTTTAATAGCATTTCAACTTATGTTTATCATAAAATTTCTGTTACTTATTTCTAGAAACCTGTTGTTTTCTCTTACATCTGCAATGCCTCCACAAGCTTAACATCACTGGTGTATACTCTAAGTAAAATAAATGTAGTGTCTATACAAAAGACAACTTAACCTGCTTTGGATAGTCAAATATCTACCAAGAAATATCATCATTTGGAATAATAGCTCCAGCAGACCTGAAATCAAGTCTGAACCATATATGTAGATAAATAGTTTCTACAAATTATTTTGCCATTGTTTTCGTTGAAGCCAGTTCAGTATGTGAAATATCCTCTGTGATCTGGCCTGCATGGCTACTGATAAGAGTATATTAAAGTTTCTTGAATACAATAATTGTGCCATGACATTTTTCAAAATCTAACCCACTATTAAAAACACAGCTGAGAGATAGTGGAATGCTAATGAATAAGAGGTAGCACTTGATATATACTAAAAAATAGAGAAGTCTATTGCCCAGAGAAGCTGTGGATGCCCCATCCCTGGAAGTGTTCAAGGCCAGGTTGGATGGGACTTAGAGCAACCTGGTTTAGAGAGAGGTGTCCCTTCCTGTGGCAGGGGGGGTGGAAGCAGGTGACATTTAAAGTCCATTTCAAGCCAAAAAACATTCCATGATTCTATGGTTATCCATTCCTTATTTCATACTTCAAGCATCTTATTAGAATAATTTAGCCTTCTGGTAAAGAAAGTTCCTTAAACTGAGTCTCTAAAAGTCAGTCAAAATATCACATACAGCTTGATTCCAGTGGCTGGTTTTGGTGAAAGCCAATCTTTGGCTCTTTTATTGCACAAGGACCACTGTTTCCATTATTAGGGAAAGGTAAATGATGCGGCCAGATGACCTTGGAGTTTGTCATAGATACTGACCTGAAAGTAATTTCTCCTTCTGTGTAAGCCCCCAGTGCCTCTAACACAACCTTGCCACAGGTACTGCGAGATACAACCTGAAATTATACCAAGGAAATTAGTATCAAGACATTTCTTAATTAATTTACTATCATTATCACTTGAGATAAATGAATATCACCTTCTTATGAAATACCTAGGATGTTCAGGAATAAAACTGTACTGTGCAACCTGTGCTTACTCCTCCAGGCTGATCACAGAGGCTCAGGAAGGAAAAGTGTTCCTCCAATCTGAGAACATACAGGAGACTATGCATAAAAGCCTTGTCCATGTAGAAGTAAACACCATTCCAGCATCAGTTTTAGGATCAATCCACAGCTTTTCAGAGTAAGGATGAAGCTGAGTATGGAGAGAAGTGATAATAGTGAAAATTAATTCACTATTGAGGCAGATTTGGATTAGAAATTTAGACAGATTCAGATTTGAAATTGCAGGCAAATTTTTATCTGCTACTATATTTAGTCACTAAAGGAATTTGAGGTTTTCTCCTCACTTGAAAGTCTTAAATCAAAACTGAACGTGGGCCCTGTTTTTTAACTTCAGGTGTCTTCTACATGGACTTCTGCTGTTGGGTAAGTCATTCAAACTTCCTTTGGATTTAATGGGGAAACATAAATATGTGCAAGCAGCACTTGGTTCATACAATCTGCTTTGGAAACATTTAAAGATAACAGAAAGATGACGGAAAGATACTATTTCCTTTTTTATTACATTTATAAATAATTTTCAGGACTAACTCACAGGTGAACACGTTTTATAAATCTCTCTGCACGTGGCTTTAAAGTCACATGCAGGAGAGCTACTGAAAGATATGGAACTTAAATGGAAAATAAGTGAAATTTGAAGACAAGTATTATGTAGAAAGCTAGAGAAGGATTAAGATAGGTCATTCTGGCTTTGAAATATTAATTCTAGGAAATAAAGACAATCAGGACTGAAGTTCTGCTAAAAGTTGAAGACACTGTAGTGATACATAATTTTAAACTTAGTTATCCAGTGTCATTTCAAAAGGCAACTGATGTTGGCAGAGGAGGATGCAATAAATGATACTGAAAAGCTTGAAATCTGAAATACCTGAAAGTAGTAGATGAAACGGGAAAAGGAGCACAGATGGGGCTTCTCAAAGGAAGAGTGACAAAACTGGAAAGAGCAGAACTCACAAAATGCACAAAATGCGAACACCAATGTGATCACTGAAGTCTGAATGCAAGCAGGTGCAAAGGAAAAAGAGAAATCACTTTAACAGAAAAATGCTTTTATTCCATATATATGTGTGTGTGTGTGTTTCTGTTGGGCTATGTAACTCTTAGGAAGATATAGCTTTTATCCAGACAACACTGAATTCTTGAATCACATGTATGTTTAGACATCAAGAGTCATAAAATCTGAATGCAGGAATGAGCATTGCAGGATTAGCCTTTTCCCATCCTATCTAGTCAGATCATGGTATGCTCTCTTTGCAGCTCTAACATCACTACTCTGTGCTGACATATCATACCTCCCTTTTTAAAAAATCTTTTTATCAATTCTGTCCTCTTGCAAGGCAGACACATATTCATTATGTAAGAATAAATATGGTCTGCATATTTTGATTCCACAATCAAATGCAAGGTTTTCCCATGAACGAGTGTGTACTGCTTATAATTCTCCTATATTGCAGTGTTTCACAACACTGTTGACAAGCCACATCATTTCCAAGGTTCTTAAAAGCAGTTAAAATAATGTTCATACTTGCAATAATTAGCAAACAGACTATATGAATAATCACACTCATTCCCACAAAGATTTCTTGTTTTCACAGACTAATCCATTACCTGCTTCAATGAACCGTCTTGTTGTTAATTTGCAAGGCTTTCACCCCTAGGTGATGGAAATACCTGCCCTCTTCCCAGTCTCCCATTAAGTATGGTTTTCAGTAATATGTATAATTCATGAGAAAAATTTGTTTGTCAAGCATTCCAGACAGGTCACTTAAATCCTAGATCAATTGATAATGTTCACACCAACATGGCCTGGAATTAAAATAACCCTTACACTGACTTCAGTGTTTCCTTTAAACTAACAAGTTGGGCTTCAACTTTTAAAGATGCAAAGGAATCATTATTCTTCTAAATAAAGATTAGCTGCAGAGCTTTTTTTTTAAAAAACCCCAGATTGCTACTCTGAATGCTAGCAATGTTCCTACAATGCCAGCAACAAATGTCATGCACTGTCACAAATGCATTCTGGCTTTTCTTGTAGCAGCAGCATGTGGGAAGCTGAATGAGGTAAGACAGTTCAGGTAGATTTTATCGTCTAACATGTCAGGGTAGAATCTATCTGGAACACTGAAGTTGTCATTCAACTTATTTTTTGGTGGTTTAGACTAAAATATCCATCCCCCTTGCATGTCCCACCTGTCCCAACAAAAATTTTCTGTCCCATGCAACTTGAAATGTAATGAGCAAAATCTACACAGAAATATAAGGACACTTGATAAGCAGATAAAGTCAACCACGTGTATAATCTCTTCTTGTAGCTAAAGGGTCTGCTTTCTGTTTCCATGATTCTTTTGCTCTTATGGATCCTTATGTCAGCTCTGAGCAGAAGTGCAACTTTTGCCTTCAGCATTGGATTCTTCATGAAGGGGAGGCTGAGGACAGCATGGCACGAAGTTTGGGTTTTTGTGTATGATCTCCTGGACCTACTGATGTTAATGGACAGTTTCTGAGGCATGTACATGGAAGCAGGGCTCAAGCACTAGGGTTTAGTCTAAAATTCAATACACTTGGACTTTGATGAGCCTTGTGGGTCCCTCCCAACTCAGGATATTCTATGATTCACTGTATTTTGATAGACATTAAAAAAAAATCAGAATTTTTGGAAATGATGTATTATTAAGAATGTTATCATCTCACCTTCCCAGTTACACATGCATACACAAATGCATTTATTTTGTTTTTAATTCTTCCACTTATATTTAAAACCAGCAGTCAGAACTCTGGATCCGCTCAATGTAAACAAGTCTGAGTACTACAGTGCCCACATATAATTAAAAAATAGATATATGTAAATGTGACATTTGAGTGAACAGGTGAAAATATATCAGTCTGCTACAAGCTAGCATTTCCTGCTCAAAAACATTATTCCCTTATTGCTCTGTGCTCACTGCGCTTAATCCCGCAGGAATTATGATGGTTGTTGCTACATTTTGTAATGTATAGAACTTTACACTAATGTATGCAAAGAGCTTCTGACTAAATGAAGGCTTAAAAAGAAAACGAAGTTTTGCAGCTCTAATAGTAAGAACACTTATTTGCATTGCCTACTGGAAATCTAAAAATTGACTTTCTGATTTAGGTCACCAGCAATTCTCATTTTCTGTACTTCCATAAAGAGCTTAATGCTGAACTCTCACTCAGACCAG
Organism: Rhipidura dahli; assembly: GCA_013399225.1. Taxonomy (NCBI): domain Eukaryota; kingdom Metazoa; phylum Chordata; class Aves; order Passeriformes; family Rhipiduridae; genus Rhipidura; species Rhipidura dahli. Next base: position 65,784 of record VXAC01004964.1, read on the forward strand.
CAGAAGTTGGGCTACATCCTTTCCATCCTTTTTGGGCTGTTCATGCTTCAGTGGAAGCTGTTCCATAGGCAGAAGCCAGGACAAAGGCATATTCCTACCTCCCTGAGGAGGTCTGAGACACTGCCATGGATGACTCTCCTAAAACAAGTGTCAGATGTGGGCAGGCAATGTCTTTTTAATTTTGTCTGTTTATTTTGCTATTTTGAAATTCAATCTCTGTTTTCTTTCTTCAGATGAGAAGTGTGATGACTCATATAAGCAGCTCATCCATTGACTGCACAGGCAGATGAGAAATCTAGCACCAAATTGATGCTGAATTTTTTGTTGTATAGCTTAGAGGTTCAGAAGAAGCTTGAGCCAGCTCAGCCAGGAAATTTTCCCAGGGGCAGAAAATGAAGGGTTTCCTAGTGTGAATGATCAAACATCTGGGGCAGCAAGAGTTTTATACACTTGTATATAGGGTTACAACTTGCAAAGAGCACATTCATGTTTGTGCTGAATACACAAGCCTAGCATTTGCACCAGGCTGTTGGGATGGCTGCATGCGATGGACAAGGAAGGTACCAAGGCAGGTGCTTCAAAAATATGTTCTTCATAGGGTGTAAACTGGTGTATCTACCTCCTCTTTAATGAAATGGTGCCTGCTTCTACCAGCTGGCCCCAATTTACTTATATTTTATTACTTATGGTGTGCTGTTTGTTGACAATATCAAAAGCATTTGCTTTTTTGTGTTTTGGCTTTTTAAATTCAGTAAACTTCTAGCTAAATGATCATTTCATTGCCAAGAGTTCAGATCATGCAATAGTTTAGTGAGGGGATGTGGATATAAATACCGAATTTATTTCTTGATATCTAAACAAATCTAAGTTTTCTGTTTGCATATGCAAGACAAGTCCCCTTATTACCAGGAGAAGTAAGCTCTGCAGGGCAGGAGCTATCTTTCTCTTCTATTTGCCCAGTGGCCAGGCAAATTCTTTTAATGTGCTTTGGTTGTGCCTAGAGGTTAGGTCACGGATCAGGGCCTCCCTGAGCCAGACACTAGACAGAGGCTTGACAAACAAATGGTTTTTACCCCCAAAAGCCTGCTGATTTATACAACCCTCCAGTTACATAAATAAGAGTTCGGCTATCAAGGTGTCCTTGTTCCACAGGGATGTTGTTTATGTCAAATGTTATATTTAATTGTCCCAATGCTCAGATGAGCACGTGCAGCACAAACAATGCAACACTGCCCAGACTGGTCCTTGCTCCTGTGCCCAGTGTGTTAGTAAGCTGGGAAAGGAAGGGGACAATTTCTGTGTTGGCAAGTAGCACATCACAGGGTGGGTGAGTGGAGGAAACTGCTTGTGCTGAGCACCTGGCACCCATGGCACGTGTGTTTTGGGGAGGCTTCTTTCAGAATAACTCTGATGTACCCTAGAGGTGAAAGTGCAGCTTCTGATAGCTGTTTCACCCCAGCAGAGTCCAGTTTATGTCTCTGGGACTGCTTCACACTTAGAGAACATGGCATTGACTGCAAGATCTTCCCCAGAAGTACAGACCTGACAGTCATTTAAAGACTAATTAGTTGGTTGTGGAGGCTCTGTCCAGCTTAGAACACAAGCAAGACTTGCCCAGAGATTATGCAGTGTCCTTTCCACCATCTTCGAGGGCCTTCTGAGGGAGAAAAGCACATGCAAAATGGTCAATTTTCAATGACGATGGAGAGCACCTATTTCCTTGACTGTCTGAAATGCTGAAGGCAATGAAATAGCATTTAATTTTATTTCAAGAGCGCAGGAATTTCCTCCAGAAAGGATCTTCCTTCAGCAAAACTTGTAGAAAAAGGATGCCTCACCCAGTTAAGGCCAACCTGCATTTCTGCAACAGGTATGATATACCATATTTTACAAAGAGACACCTTCCATCTTTCTCATCTGAAATACATGTGAAATAGTTGTGTATCTGCTGTTAACACTGGCAAAAGGACATTGACAATCTCCAGAGTTAAATCTGACAATAAGATGCTCAAGTTAATTCCTAAATGGGTTAAACTGATTAACTGCTCTTTTTTTCCCCCCAGGAAACTGTCTCATCTGGCACCATGACGTCATCAAAGATTAGGTACAATGTCATATAAATTTGTAGGAAGCCCATCTTTAAAATTTTAGTATTTCTTAAGATTTTTTTAGTATAGAAAGTAGCATGCATGTAAATAAGTTAAAGTTATCTCTGACTAAGGAAAAATAATTCTCTACATATTGACTCTAAATGCAATGTGTGTTTGAAAATGTTTTCTTTTTCAGCTACCAGCAGAGGAGATAAATTTCAGGTTGCCTAAGTGTCAGTTGGGGACAAACACATTTCCAAACAAGAGGAAAAGCTTTTCTTCATAAAAGCACCCTACTCTTCACATGAACACATGAGGTCTGAAGAAAAACAAACAAGCCAGGAAGTACAATCTTATTCACAATAACTCACACCAAATATTATTCTGCAGTCTTTCCAGGTCTTTATCATGCAGTGGTCAAAATTGGGGTATCCTTCCTTGCCACTGATATTTTTAGACAAGGCCAAATGTAGACCAACTCAAGAGAGTAGACTGTCAGCATATACAAAGTTTAGATTCATCCCTATAATTGTATGAGGAATCAGTGGATTAGGTTTCAACTACAGCCACTTTATTTGGAGAAGCAGGTTAAAAACCAGCAGGTGGCAAAATGACAGCTGTGGAAAGATGAGCCACAAAACTGTCCACAAAAAAGAATTTAATTTGATTCCCTTTTTCTCCCATTTTTCAACCCTTTGACCTCTTAGTATTCCAACAGGCCATCAGAGATCTGTAATGGGATAGATACTGTATACCTTAGGAAGCAGTGGGACATAGTCTCTGTATTTACTATTTATTTGAAATATTGTGCTTTATGCCCATCAGGTCCTCAGAGGGCCATCAGGAATCTACACTGCCTGGTTAATGGCCACCTGTAGATAGAAATAACACATGTATTGTGAATGGTTTTACTTTTCCATCCTAGTTTCTTGCAAGAGGAACTAAATTCTAGATCTTTGTCAGACGTGCTCCTGAGAACTTTTTTTTTAACACGTAAAAAGTTACTATCTTTGGTACATGGCCTGCCTCTTAACAAGAAATCAAAAGGTCAAAGGAGTCCAGATATTCCACTCAGCACACAGTTTATAATGTTGTAATCTTCCTGGCTCTGCCAAAGTTTGTGTCTTTCCACCATTATGGTTTTCTTGTCTAAAAGCAGGAGGAAACCATAGACTGATGTTTGATTCAAGCTTAGGCATTATCCAGTCTCTTGGGTGATAAGTAATCCCTGAAGAAATGTCAATAACAACAAATAACCCAATGCTGTATCATAGAGAAGCATCTGGCAAGAAACAAAAGGGAAGCAAGAACATAATGTTCCTAACATTACTCACTCTGTTCTACCACGTCAGGCCAGTTGGGTCTCTCTCCTGTTTTTCTTCACCTGTGCACATTTTGGAGGTAAGACCTGTCACCATATGTCTGTGGTTCAGTAAGGCCCATTATATATAAACTTCATGTTTTTATCTCCTTTGCTCTGGAGTGCATTGAGACCCTTGCATGTTGTGTAAGTTAAACACATTAGTGTTGCCCTTCCTTATCTTTGTTACACATATTAAAGGACCAGTCCTGCTTATGCTTAGTAACATTGCCCAGCTTTGTTAATTGTACTTTTTTTTGTCCTTGTGTGGTCATGGTCAAGGGTAAACATTTGGCTTAAGTATTGTGTGGAATAAAGTGGTGGCTAGTTGGAACATAACTAAGTGAAATTCCTTTATGAACTTATTTTCATTCAGTATATCATATCCTGACACAGAAAGTTGCACATTAACCAGACTTGTGACTACATGCTACTTTAATTGTTTTGATTTGCTGCTCTGCATAGCCAGAGGCTTTTTCTATGTATTAATAAACATTACATTAATTTTCCATTGTTCCTGGGCTTAAGATACCACAGGTCAAACTGGAGCCTCATGAATCCCACTGGAAAACAAGACCAAACAAAAATGCCATATTGCATCAGGAAGTGATGTCAGTAGCTGGAGTTTTGCTTCCAAACTTCTGTGTTTTACTTGACTTGCGAAGCTGTTTTCCTGTGCAAACCCAAAGGCTTAATACTTGTGGGAATGACTGAGAACAAACATCTTGCAGTTTTACTGACTATCAATGCATCATTCTTTGACACACTATTAACAATCTGTTGACCTACGTAAAAATTGGAGTTTCAGGGAAAAAGAAAGTGTCCCATGTCTGCTTATCGATAAAATGCTCACGCTGCATAGATACATGAGTATATTGGATCGAGCTGCTCGTAGTTAACACATTCAAGATCCTACTTATTGTCAATATCTGACCCAAAACCAATGATTCATGTTCCAAAGAAAATGCTGCTTTTATATTTTTCCACCAACCCAGTCTCTCACCACAGACCCAAGTTATTCCCCCAACTACTGCTCTACATCTGGGTGACATGAGAGATAATTGCAGGACGCTTACAGTCCTGATAAACTATGGTTTCCCTTGCTCTGCAGCCCTTTGAAGTTGCAGACAGTTTCATGATAATTGATAATCTAATCTCTTCCCAGCCTGCTTTTTTTTAAAAGGCTGCTCTGAAACAGCAAGAAGGGGAAATATTACAGCATAAGTATTGATTGCTGCATGCAGAGGTCACTGTGTGGGTATTGCACTTTTATCACAAGGTTCTTGCGAAAGGTGAAGTTTTGGCAAGATCCTAATAATAACTGTGGAGTGCTAGTTAAATACAAGGGGCAGGGGGAGGAAAATGATTTTTTATTCTTAGTACCTCAAGGCTATACATGGCAATTACTATTGCAGAGGCAATAAAGAAGTTGTTAATTACAGGTTTTATACCCTTGTAGCACAAAGTAAGAATGAAAGGACTAAAGGTTACAAGTGGTATGGAAGAAAGAAAAGGACAGAAGTATTGCTGGAGGTTTTAGTGCTTTTTAGTGAAAAAAGTTATGTAAGTTTTAGTGGGTTAGGACATGACAGAGGGGCAATATCAGTTTGATCAGGATAAAAACTTGAAATCTGTCTTAGCATTTGCTTGATTGCCCTTCAAATTTTTGCTGGGACGACATGCATACCTAAAACCTTCACACTGACTGCTGACATCCACTGGAGCAAAGTCATTGTATGAGAACATTGTGAAAAATGTTAGAGTTTTACAGCTCTAAATATGCTTCAGAGATATTTTAATCACTGAAATTCTGGACAGTGATTTTGTCAGGGACTCTCTGGAAATACAGAATTGGTAAGTGGAACAGTTATACTTTATAAGCATAATACAAAAACAGGTTAAATCTCTGTGTGTTTAACAGAGGCAATTTGTTTGAAAATGAGAAAAGTTTCCGTTCCATTCCATTTGACGAACTTATCCTTGTGATAAGTGATATTCATGAGAATTTGTAGTACTGTACAATATGTTAACTAGGGGCATGTAATTTTCTGAATGCTGACAGGGATAAATATATGCGCCTGCACACACACAAAACTCACACATACTTAATGAGAGCAAAATTAAAGTCTTCTGAAACAAGGCTGATTGATTAAAACTCAACAGACCCACACAAATATGAACACTAATACACATGGCTCATAAAGTGCTTTCACACCACATCTTTAAAGGGGTAGTGCAAACACTAATTTCTCACCAGACCAAACTGTTAACTGTGCCAGACAAGAAATGGGATAACTGGTGAGTAAAAGGCATAACTGGCTCTTGTAACATTTCATCTCCCCTTTGCCTTTTTTTTCCCCTGACTGTACACCACTGCAAATTAGAGCTCCTTAACTTTGAGCCAGACTGCATTTCCAGATTACTGGAAATGGCAACATAGTTTGACCTTATCCATCCTCACCCTACTGGCCTTTAAAGTAAAGAACAGGGCTGTGGTAGAGCCGTCTACTTTGGTTTTGCACATTCTGAGAATTCATCAATTGCATTACACTTGGCATGGTTGTTTGTAAAATTGGACCCAGGCAGTGATTTATTTGCAAAAAATCAATAATGTTGAATTTGACAAGGAATGGGTCTTATAAGCCAGGTGGAATTGGGTACAGCTGGGAAATACTGTGATAGTCCAGCATTCTCCTTTTTAATTCCTTTTTCTGCTCTCTCTTTTCTCTGATCTTTCAGATGCGTGTCAGTGCCTTACTTGTAGGTATTTAGATAATACAGACATTACTGCTGCTCTTTCTACTCCACCATCACCTCTTCTGATCACAATAATTGCTGTCACTAACTGTGAGGAGATACTGATTTCCAGCAGGTGAAGTTTCTTCACTCTTTCTTCACCCTTCTATTACCTGCATCAGTTATGCTCCTTTTTAAGGTTTCTGCAGGCTTCCTAAGGACACCAGGCATATGTGTTTCTGGACATTCTTTTCCCCAAGAAAATGGAAAGAAGGATTTGGTCTCTCACCATACAATTTGGGGAGAACCATAATTCTGTGGGAGCCACTGGACAACTGCAAATTCTGTGTTTGAGCATTGTGAATGCACAGATCATTTGTCTGGATTATGTTCCATGAGTTCAAAATCTCCTGTCTGTCTCTGACCCACTACATGTGTGCATCAAAGTCAGTCTGCACCAGTGCTGCAGATCTGAGAGGGTCTGGAACTCTCAGACTCCCTGCAAAAGGTCTCTGTGACTCACTTACCATACCTTGGTCCAGGAAGTTCTGAACAATGTATGGATTCTTCTTATCATTATTTTTCCTCTGATATCTCTGTTATGATATAAACTTTGTTTTCTTCTTCATTCTCCTACTCTCTGTACTTCCATATTGATTTCATTTTCTCATCTTAATTTTCACAGCTTTATGTATTTGGGAATCACTCTCCTCCCAGAGTGATGTGAGGAGACTCAGTGTAGTAGGCTTCCCATACTTTTTTCAGAGGAAAATAAAAAAGAGAAAAAAGAAATTAAAATAGTTCAAGAAATTCACTTAGCCTAAACATGTAAAATTAGGTTGTTTTGACTCTGAGAGCAACATCCTCTTCTTGAATTATCTTGCACATACTTTTTTCCTTCCACTGCTTCTCTTTCTAAGCTTCCCCTTGTCTCTCTGTGTGGATTCTTTACTGTACATCTTTCCACCCCCTGCCCCACTCTCTCATTCCATTTTCCCCATTCTGCAAGAGATCACAGAAATAATTTGAATTATCTGAGGACAACAAGGGCAAATAAATGCATGCTGGCTGATTGACACTGGTCAGCCAGTCTGAAGAAAACACATGTCTTCTGTCTCTTTTATCTCAGAGATAGGAATTGCTATGGAAAATTATTAGTTACTACTGTGGTCTGTGTCAGAGTCAGGTAAGGAAGCATGTAGTAGCTTTATACAGATAAAAGCTTTCAGTGTGCCTAATTTCCTGGCTAGAACTCTATCCTGTTTTTCTAGAAAATTTTTAAAGCAGTAATTTTAGCACACAGCTTTCCCTATGACTGAAATTTTGTGTTTACTTATTTTAAGTATGACACCTTTTAGAAGATGTTGTGTGGGGAGGTGTGGTGTGGGAAGAAACTGCTGCACTTTGGTTAAAGCACCAAGCATACATTTAATAAAAGGCAGAAGGGGGACACACTTTTTCCCTTGACCTTGAAAGAACTTATTTGTATGCTTATGGTACTAAAGGTTTTCTTCTTAATTTGATATGTTGGTTGATCCTAGTTTCTTGGCCTGATTAAATGTCCTTTATTTTCATAATTAAAGATTTCTGTCCGGATTTCTTTTATTTCCCTAGCAGTGTTTTCATGTCTGTTTGTAATATCCTTTCTACTGGCTGTTGTTTCTTCTGTGTCATCTGCTCTGTCTGTGATAAGGTTTTTTCTGGTGTAAATTCAGGCCAGGGTCTGAGTGGTGAGGAACAGTACCCTTCTATTTTTCTCCCGTTCTGGAGCTCTTTTGTAGAGTTTTGTTCTGTGTGGACTTAATTAATATCTTCACCAGGGGTGTGTATGACTCTGCCTAGCAGACTGGATCTCCAGGATCACTTTCCCATGTTACTTATGAGATGCCTGCTGTGTGTCTTTCCTGTGTAGTTGCACTGGAGGCAATGTGGGCACAGAAAGTCTTTACATGCTGATATGAAACCAGTATTTGGCCATGGATGTTTTTTGTTACAGATGAGGATTGTTCTTTCCTGGGAAATCCCATCTATGTTCTTCTGATACTACAGTGAGCACAGAAACTTTAGGATGATCACAAAAAAATTTTATCATTATTTTGTAAGCAGAAAAGTAAGATCTATAAAAAAGTTTAAGAGAAATAAAGAATTTTCCAATCAAGAGCTGATTCATAGCTCACAAAAAATGTGGGGTTTTTTTTAGAGATGAAAACCACTTGATATTTCATGTGTTATTCTTCTGTGGACAGCCTGGGCCATCTAGTCACAACATCCTCAGGGTAATCCTGCCTGCATTATTCAGTAGAGAGATATAGCTGGGAAGAAAACTGCATTTGACTCAAGTCTTGTTACTCTCTGTTTCACATAGCAACAGGATAAGGTTCTGCCCCTTTTGCAAGTATCCATATTCTGATCTCTAACAGGAGACTTGAATATCTGTGGATTGTGTGAAATGCACCCAGAAACTGCAGCTTTAAGAGCTACTTCCCTACAACAGAGGAAGCAGATAATGCTCTGTGAGGAATAAACTCCAGTTGGCTGTCCTGAACTAATACTCTTATACTGAATTCCTTGTAGTTTATCCTGCATCTTAAATAGGTAGGTAAAAGTGATGTCATTTAATAGCCAGGATATTCATAGGAATGACCTACATGTAGAAGACACAGACTGTAAACAAAACTGCATTTTGTTCATTAGCTACAGTACAAATCAATTCTGGGTAACAGAGACATCCTAATAAGACATTTTTGTCGTACATCTATGATCAAGGTGAACCTTAAAATAGTTGTGTAATATGCACATATAATAATAAATTATTAACCATACAGAGATAAACTGGTTCCATTCAGCAACATCCAGCTGCTGCTTATAAAAACAATGTTCTGAGAATTATGAATAGGTCACACTTTTCAAATTGTGTTACCATACTATGGTGTAGAGGACGTAGATCTACTTACACCTTCCTCTCTGAGGTTATTCCTAGATACACTGTGTGTAACCTGCAGGAAGGTTAGCCCCTTGTGTTATGTAGGTGTGGAAACATGAATTTCCAAGAGGATTACACCAGGGGTTTCTGTAATTCATTTTCCTCTCTGACAATGACTGGCATGTATTCACAAGTGAGTGTTAGATGTGATAAATTTGTAAGCTAGGTTCCAAGTCAATCAATTAGCTACATGAAAACTACTAATCTTGGATTACTTATGCTCTGGATATATTTCTACCAGCTCTGTATGCACTAACAATGTGTTAAATGATAGAGTTCTGGTGATTGCTACAAAAAATATGCAGTCTATAGTCTGAGACAGGTCAGACAAAAATGCATCAAGACATTAGTGATGTAGGATCCCTCAGATAGATCAATGAGACTATCTAATACTGATGTAAGTTAAAGGAAGCAACCTAGCAGAAAAGGGAAAATTTCAAGGCTGATATAAAGGAAAAAAGCTTCAGGAAACTCTGGCAGAGAAAAGGCACAATACACATCTGGGCAAGAGAATTGAGATATGGTGGGTCAATATATGTGTTGGTAAGGGGAGTGTTAAGAGAAAAATGTTACATGTAATAGAATTTGAATTCTGTGTGTAAGAGGTTTTGAAATAAAAGGCTTACACAGACATAAAAAAAAAATGCAATGCATGAAGTCTTCTCTTTCCAAAAAGAAAAGTAAAAAGAGGAAAAAAAAAAAAAAAGAAAAAAAACCCCTGGAAATGCTGGATGTCCTCAGAATCCAACATACTAGCTGTTAAGAGACTACAGATAAATTACAGCCAATCAAAATCAGTAAGGTAGAGTGAGTGCTTGGTATGTTGACCTGTTTTTCAGTCGCAGCACTTATTCTTCAGAGCTGTAACAACTTGATAGTGGAAGAGGCATAGCCTCAGATGGGCTACAGAAACTTTAACTTCTTGGTCACAGTTTGAGTGCAGCCTGGGTTTTCTGAGGCACAAAAGAAAATGCAGATGCTGCTGTCCTTGCATAATGCAGCTGTGCAGCTTTCATTCTCTGCCCGTGTGAACAATCCCACTCCAGATGGAGCCCACTTCTGAAACCCTCCTTTCGCTGCATCTGCTGTACCTGCAGCCTGGCTGTCTTCAGCCCACTTCACAGTAACTCACACCACCAACCACTTCTAATTGCAAGTGAAATCAACCAAAGACATTAAAGAAATTGCAAGCAGTTGCTCGTAATCACAGCTTAGTGAAAGAGACATCACAGTCCCTGAGAGGAAGGGTGACCAAAACCAATAGAGGGTACACTATGGAGTAGCCCAAAAAGGAAGAATTGCTTATGGGATGTCGACTCATCTTTATCTGTCAGCAGTGAAAACACAAGAAGACTTGCCCTTTTGAAAAGTAAACAGAAAATTATGCCTCCAACACAAACCCAAGCCATTAAAAAGGCAGCTTTTATTTCTTCTCATAATGTTCAGGAACATAAGGCAGTAGCAGTGATGTGGCTCCACAGCTGTTGCCAGGGGAAAGTAGGAATGTAGCCTGCCACATCTGGGGTGACATCTTTGAAGAGGCACTTAATCTGCAGTGCTGAGGTATGCTAAGCCTCTTTGCTTTTCTTTGCCGGTTCTCAAGCTAATACTACTCCTGGAGAGCAATGCTGATTTCAAGTCAATGGGTGAGATGAAAGAACAATTAAGGACAGTGATGCTTTATGCATTGTGGAAAACATAAAGGCAGGACAATAGCATAATTCCTTGATCACTCCGGCAGAAGATTTACTTTGCCACACTTTAAAGTTGTAAGTTCCCAGTTTCTAAAACAAAAATGACAGGAATTTTTAATCACTGAGTGTGTGTTTTGTGAATTGAAGGGGGGCATTGAAAGACTGGAAAATAAAAGGTATCTACTGCTATTACACTGATGTGTTTCTATCGGATCAAAGCATTTTCTCCTCTGTAGCTCTTCAGAAACAATTTACCAGTATTGCTAGGCAGGCATTACACAAAGAAAGACATCAGGTGAAGAAACAAACACAAGAGAAGCCCTAATAAGTAAAAATGCCTTTATGTCACTATTCCCATTTTCTAATAATTGAAAACCTCAGAATCCAGACCTTTTAGGTTGCTGCTTAAAAAAAAAAAGGAAAAATACTAGAAGAGACATGAGCAAGATAGAAAACACAGACATTCTGATCTCAAATATCTAGTCTAAACTTTTCTCTGGTTTGTGGGGGAATAACATTTATTCCAAAAACAGAATAAGAGGCTGAGTCTTACAATAGGGTTGCCAGGCATTTGAATCTTCAAATTTCTGTGCTATGTTAAAGTCTGGCTGGTTGCATTGTGTTAAATGATGAAGTATGAAATTAGGATATTACTAGTTGCTGCAGAGCCCTGCACTTAAACTAACCATTCTTTAAAAGAATATTTTTTATTTCATCTTGAGTGGTAAAATGAATTTTATTTTTGAAGATTTTAGTAGCTTTTACATCTAGGTGCACAATACCAAAACATTACTCCCTAAGACATTAATCTAACTTTATTTATGTTTGCCTGTGTTTGTACATTCATATAAATATATATATCTACTTCCATACAGACACTCACAAATAGTTTAGATTTCCTTTACTAGTATAAAAATTTGACCTTCTCATGTATGTGAGCCTTTAGTAATAAAAGAATGCACTGTTTGCAAGTACTGTTTGGAGTACAACTGCTTTGACCTAGAAATCAAGGGGATGTTCAGTGGTGGACCAAAATTCATGTCTCAGCCCCCACTTTTTTTCTAGACAAACATAGGGAAGCAGCAAAAAGCCTGCTAGTGTTCACTCAGAAATTACTCTGTTTAAAGCAGATATTTCAGACTAGAAATTTCTGAAATTGTTAAGAGATTGAAAGGAAAGGAAAATAACCTCAGAAAATCAGAGCACTGAACCATTTTTTTCATTTATGAAAAAGTGTCATTGAGAATGTGTAGCACAGGTCAGGGCCTATGCTAATACCTCAGGGGAGTTTTTTAACTTGCTGCCATCCAGTCAGTTTCACTGGAAAAAGTAATTTGGGTAGCAGTCTCCTGTTTCCCTTCTCTCTCTGATGGGCTGTGTGACTGTGGACAGGTCATTCAGGGTTTGATCCAAAACCCATTAATGTCAAGAGAAAGACTCCTGTTGACTTCAGTGATCTTTAGATTGGAATCTGTGTTTCTGCTTCTTGCCTGGATGCTACTAACTTCCATTGTGTGTGTTTGAAAGCTAGAGTCTTTCTGTGCTTCAGTATTCTCATATGTAAAAGGCTGGTGGTGGGACAGCCTAATGAGTTAATCTATGTCAACATTTTAATACATAATGTTATTCAGAGACCTAAGAACATTAGAAGATAAAATACGATCTAAAAGATTTGTAAGGAAAAAAACATGATCTAAAAGATTTGTGCTAGGAAAAACAAAGAAGAAAACAAATTTATATTAATATCTGAAAGTTTTAAAACGTCTTCCTAGGCTTAATGGGCAAAATCAGGCAATTTTTCTGTGGTTATGGTAGAATTTGTGTGTTTAATTTGCTGTTGCTCTGTGGCTGAGGGATGGTGTAGGAGAATGGCAAAAGGGAGCATGGCACAGAAATTTTGTCAGTATGTCAAGTTGTGGGGATCTGTAACAGGCTGGTTGAACTGGGGCTCAGTATCTATTTGTTTCTTTTTTTTTTCTTTTTTTTTTTTAGTAGTGTTTTCTATTTCTAAATCAGTATGGAATTGACAAGACCAATTTATCTCCTGTTTCAGGATCTTTAGGAATTTTTTTCTCTTTTTTTGTACTTTAGCATTCTTCACTGTTTAGCCATATCCTTTCCCTAAGACTGTAGTGCCTTCTCCTTACAATGCCACTCTAAGACAGTGGCCCTGATGGGAGCCACGTGCCTAAAACTGGTACTAAGTCTTGACTCTTGTCCATGAGTTTTCTTACTGTGACATATGGTCAGCTCCAGTGCCATGCGAGGCTGGCAGGAATTTGCTAATCGTGTTCAAGACATCATCTTTATACTATTAGCTCCCTTCTGTTGCCAACATAGACAGAAAAAGGAGAATTCTGCTGTCAGAGGTTTCGCATGAGGCAGCAAGAAGGAATCAAGTCAACTGGGTGGCCTCAGATGCTCACCTCAGTTAGCCAGGGTGTGGCAACTGCACCCTGCAGCTTGGGGTCACCTTCAAACTTCCAGGAGGTGCATTCGGTTTCTTTGTCTATATAATTAATGAAGGTATTGATAACATCAGTCCTGATATGGACCCCTGAGGGACCATGCTTGTCACTGATGTTCATTGGGACTCTGAGCCAGTGACCACTACCCTCTGGATGTGACCATGCAGCCACTTTTCACCACTCTCTGATGGCTCTCTGAATCACGAGCATTTTGGGTAGGTGGATTTCATTCCTTTTCTTCTTCTTCCCTACCTTTGGAGGCCTTCTTTTTGTCCCTATGTGGGAAAGGTAAAAACAATCTCATCTTTCATATTGACAACAAACAGTGGAGCATTGTGCTTGTTGTTCTATTTTGGTATTTAAGTGGACAGTTGAAAGAAGTAAAAAGACCTTAAAATGTCATGTATTAGATATGCAAAATAAGGGGGTGGGTGGGTGAAGGAAACAGCAAAGCAGGGATATACAGGTACTGGGAAAACATGCTTTAGAAAATGAAAAAGCTTTTGTCTCTGAAAGAGCCACATCTGAATGCTGGTCCCAGATTTCCTATGGTAGCTGGCTGTGTGTATGGAACACTGCCACTTTAAAAATTTATTTACAGGTGCCATGTCTGTATGGACAAATTATTTTCTATAATTACCCATATTCTTTTAAAGAAAAGAACCCCAGGAGTCCCTCGGATGATAACGCAGTAGACCCACTGAGCCACAACGCAGCATCTCCCTCCCCAGAAGCAGACATTGAAGGGAGGTGAGCTGAAGCTGCCCCAGCCACAGCAGGTAGCTCAGCACACTCACTTGGCTGAAGTATAGATGCCTGAATGGATACCAACTCCCTTCCCCCTTCAAAATACCGTGCCATCCCACTGCTCTGTGTGTGCTAGCTTGCTCAGCTGTACCCTTTTTTGCCTCTTATAGACAGGCAGGCAAAAGCTTTGTGCACTAAATATTGGTTCTGCTTCCACACCATTCAAATTCTCCTTTACATATATATACACATATATATACACATATATATATATGTATGTATAAATGTAGATACTCAAAAAGCTTGCAACTGGAAGCCCAAGTGGATAAGGTGTTGGGCTGTAAGCAAACTGCAGAATTACACAGTGAAAACACAACAAAACCCAAACTGCCACCTTCAGAAAGACGTAGATTGCATTCGAGCACAGTGGGTTATACTCTCACTCCCTGCATACCTCTCTCAAGGGATTTGGTGCTCCTCTTCATTTTACAGTGCTATGGCTGAGATTAAAGGAGGTCAGTGTCACCCTTCACTTTTAGATGCTCTTAGCTGGTGCCCGTGGGTCCCTTCATGTGTATACATTTGCACCCCTGCACACCACCCTCTCTGTGATGCTCAAACCTACAAGCCTTGTGTAGTTGTTGTAACTAACAAATACAATAAGGAAAAAGGTAGTAAAGCTGAATAAGGACAGACTAAACCAAACCAGTATTTTATGCCTTTCCATGAACTCCAACCAACCTGGAAATATTTTTAAGTGCAAATGTAAAAATGAATCTCTCTCTTAATAGCCACAGAATTTGTAAAGAGCTTCTTAATAACCTTTGTCATTCCTGTGCCTTCATCACAAGATAATTACATGAGTCCAGTGTTTCTAAGTGCATGGTTCTCTGGGATGGCATCCACTACATAAACTTCCCTTTCAGTTTTCTAATTTTTCTTCCCTCTCCTTGAGCAGGTGACTACCACACTATATGCTTCCTTTCTATACTTGATAGGGCAAGATATTTTTAGTGATCTGTATAAACACTTTGAATTTTGCCTAGTCTAAGCCTCTAAAATGTCCATAGATGAGACTAGAATCTTACTTGAGTCAAAGACTATGAGATCCTGGAGTAATGCATCAAGGCAAGAAAATGGAAACTTACCTATGCAGACATATGAAGTCACCCTTTAATTATTCTAATTCCCATGTCTAAATATATTATTTCATGGTAGCAGGAAGAACTAGACATTTGGAAATTACCTGACATTCAAGATCGTGAGCTCTTATCAATTCAAACCCCTTTGACCTGTGTGGAGAAAACATCTTCAATAGTTGAAATGAGTAATAAAAAGAGACTTCTCTGCTCTGCAGATTGCAGTGTGCTATGGAAAGACCCTAAAGAACATTAAATGAGCTTGTTCAAAGGACAGGAGCAGGAGACAGATCTGTACAAACTAAGGCAGTTTTGTAGGTTGTCTTAGGCAGAAAAGTTTTGTGATCCAAACCAGTTCATTTAAAGCTGCTGGGCTATCTTTGTGCTCAGCTGCAGAAGGCTGGGGAGAGTTTATTTCACACAGCTTAGATGACTAAAGCAAGTATACTGTTTAAGCTAAATTTTTACAACACTCTTATGGATACAAATAAATACTCTGAAGAGATCACTTATCCAATCTCTTTTAAATGTCTGTATTTGGATGAGATAAACTTCACCCTTTTCTCTCCACTGAATGTAAAGGGCTTAGATTTCTAGCTTCTAGATAGACATCTACATGTTAAAGTCTAATGCAAAAGAGATAAATTCCCATCTCTACCTTTTCAGACAGGTAGAAAAAAAAATGTTTCTCTCAGTGCTGTGCTAATTCTGAATTCTAAATGGAGCAATATAATCAGAACCTTTAATTCCTATGCATCAGAAATGAATGCTTGGTTGCTGGTCTTCCTCTGATGGTTGGACCACATGAACCTCTGGGGTTATGTGGTCTCATTTATACACAGGGCATTGAGATCCATATGTTTCTGGGTGCACTGCAGAGGAAACATGTAGAAATCCTGCACTGCATCATCACACTGGCCTAATGCACGACCAAAGCCACTGCATGTCAGAAAACAGTATTCAGTCATTAAAGACCTCAGTGTCTGAGATATTTATACAGCCAGTGATAGAACCGTGTGAAAAACAAACCTCTGTCCACCCCACCCTCTTCCCCCCTTTTAGACTGAATTCCCTAATTTGCTCACTGAAGAAGGAGAGGAAGAAATGTCCACCACAAAATGATGTTCAGATATATGAACAGTGGTTGAGCTCTGAGCTCAAAACTACTACTAGTGTTGGACCCCATCTTGCCCTGTGTGTAGGTCTGAGAAGCCATTCCACTTTGGACATCTATTTGGTGACTCTACCAAAACCACAAACAAAAGGAGCTGGCAATTTCTAAAAGAAGTATTGCAGTTCAAAGCTGCAGAACCGTGTGTAACAATTGTGTCCTGATATTAAAAGTCTTTAACACTTGGTATAAACCTTGATGTTACTTCTGAAGCCTTGAAAAGAGCACTCATTAATCAAATAAAAACTGTCATCCTCCCATGATAAGGCTTAAAAAGCCAAATCTGTTTACAGATGTACAGAAGACCACTAACATTACCAAACAATAGCCTGCTGTCTTCCCAAAGCCTGTCTCAAATTTCAGTCAGCAATTAATAAGGCAGTGTGTATTATTTGCTTTTAACAAAAAGTAAACTCTGAATTGCAGGTTAACAAATTTAAAGAGAGTCAAAGGTCTAAACCAGACATAATTCAGGAAAAAGGAGTTGCCCAACACAGTAAAAACAAAGAAAGATATTTTAATGTAAATCAATACCCAGAAACTAGTGAAGGGAGTTCGAAGAAGTTCAGATATGTTGTAAACTGTGCTGATTTCTCACTCTGTGGTTTCTGCTACTGTGGTGTCTCAGACCATTTGAACCCCTTTGTAATCTTACAGCTCATGAATCTTTCAAATTCCATTAAATCCTACATCTTTGCTCAGCATTTGAATGTATAGTACTTGCACTAGGTGGCATAGAAGCGAGAGGTCTGTCCTCATGTCTGTTAAAAAAGATGACATACTTTTGACTTTAAACTGTATCATTAGCTTATGCACCATTTTGTGTGATGGCAACTGGGGTCTTTTCATCAATGAAATCAGTACCAGTGGAGAAGGAGAGGTGAATCTGTGTTCAAGGGAAACGAGTACACCTGGCCCATGTTACACAAAAATTAGAAAAATACTTCAAAAAGTGTTCTTAGTAAAACACTGTGTACTGCAGCCACTGTGCATCAGCAAGACTTAGATTTTTCAAAAGACGTGCAAAGAGTTTTAAGGGCTTTAATTCCCTCTCTGATATTGGCCAATGATAACAGAGAGTTTGCAATCATACAGATTAGGGAGGGATGGTATTTATTTGACTGCTGCACTCTGTTTTTCTCCTTCTAGTCAGAAGAGCTCAACACAGAGGGTGTTGTTCTTGGTCTCATTTTGATTTTAGTTACTTATATTGGGGGCTATTTCCCTGTCAGAGTTTCTTCAGCACACAGAAACTCAAGTTTCTTCAGTTCCCATTGAATCTGTCTAAGTAAGTCTCAGAGAAGCTGATGAATTTTAAAAGTTTAATTTTCTGATGGATCTGTCAGCTTTTGCTATTTTGAGCAAAGAGACCTGACAAAAACTGTTTTCATCACCAGATGTCCGACTCCTGACATCAGCTCCTGCACTCTGTTCTGCTTTCCCTTTTCCAGTGGTGCTTCTAAGGAATGATGTTCTCCATTATCCAAGGAAGCAAAATATTGCACTGGCTCTTTTGCAGGTCCTCCAGCACCCAGTGCTCAGTGGGGTCACAGACTGATCTCTGTAAATCTCATCCTAATCTCTTACCTAAGAAGGTAACTTCAAACATGAAGTTTAATTTTTATTTTAGAGCAAGTGTTACAAAAATTTAATTGAAGGGCTGGATAAACATGTGTTGTGTTTTGACGGTGACCAAATGCCAGGCACCCACAATAGCTACTCACAGATGGGCAGAGGAGAGAAAATTTAATGAAGGATTTACGAGTTGAGATAAGTACCTGGAGAAAAGAGTCCAAGGGCAAAACAGGCTCAACTTAGAAATACAAAGTGAGTTTATTACTCACAGAATCAAAGAAGGATGATGAGAAGTAGAATAAGACCTTAAAACCACCTTTCCTTCCCCCAGCGCCTCCCTCCTTCCCACCAACAGCACAGGGAGACAGGGCGTGGGGGTTTTGGTCAGTTTGTTACCCAAGATTTTCTTCTGCTGCACAGGAAGAGGAGTCCTTTCCCTGCTACCCTGTTGGGTCCCTCCCATGGGAGACAGTTTCCCATGAATTTCTCCAGCGTGTTCCCACTCTCACGAGCAGCAGTCCTTCCAAAACTACTGTGGACTGGACAACTCTTCCACAGAGTACAGATCCTCCAAGGACAGGCTGCTCCAGCCTGGAAGCAGGGGCCTTCTCTCTCCTCCAGGTTTCCCACTGGATCACAGCCTCCTCCAGGTATCCACCCACTCTGGTGTGGACACCTCCCCCACTGGCTGCAGGGGGGTTTCTGCATCTCCTGTAGACCCCCATGGGCTGCAGGGACACAGCCTGTCTCACCATGGTCATCATCACGGCATGCAGAGGAATCTCTGCTCTGGCACCTGGAGCATCTCCTGCCCCTTCTTCTCCACTGACCTTGGTGTCTCCATGTTTCCCTCACATGTTCTCACCTCCTCCTCTTCTCTAGCTGGAATTCAAATGGCATCCCCTCTTTGTTTTAATTTTCTTCTTAAATATGTTATCACAGAGGCATTACCATCATCTCTAACTGGCCCAGCTTTGGCCAGCAGCACGTCCATCTTCGGAGCCATCAGGGATTGGCTCTGCCTGATGGAATGGAAGTTTCCAGCAGCTTCTCACAGGAGCCACCTCTGTGCCCCCCCCGTACCAAAACCCAGGCCAACACAACATGCTATCCATCAAGGTGTTGCAGGTTTTTTTTTTGTGTTTTGCTGAGTTATTTTTGTCAAATACCTTCTGTCTGTTTTAGCTGAACCACCTTTGGTGGAGCAGATTAGTTGTCATAAAACCTCATCCATTTACCTCCTTTGGGGAAGCAGTTCATCTGGAATTCCTTCTAAGTCTCCTGTGTTGGCTCAGGAGTGACTAAGTGCTTTCTCTGTTAGCTTTGGATGAGTGAATCACTTGCATTTTTCAGAAAGGAGAGATGGTTGACATGCAGAGAGAATAGGTGGATATAAACTTTGCACTTCCTAGCATCTTCAGTAGACAACAGAGAGCTTGAGAGATAGCCTTTTGGAATGCAACAAAGTTTAATGCATAAATTCAAAATTTATTCCTAATTTCTGCTGAAGGACATCTACACTAATGCATGCAGCATGGGCAACAAACAGGAGGAGCTGGAAGCCATTGTGCAGCAGGAAATCTGTGACAAAATTGTTATCACAGAAAGATGGTGGGATGACTTGCACAACTGAAGTGCTACAATGGATGGCTGTAAACTCTTCAGAAGGGATTGGGAAGGAAGGAGAGGCAATGGACTATCCCTGTCTGTTGGGTTTTGGTGATCTAGAGCTTAATAATGATGACAATAGCGTTGAGTATTTGTGGGTAAGAATTAGGGATAAGGTCAATAGGGCGGATATGCTCGTGGGAGTCTGTTATAGACCACCCAACTGAGATGAAGAGGCAGACAACACATTCTATAAGCAGCTGGGAGAAGTCTCATAATCGGCAGCCCTTGTATTTGGGGCTGACTCAGACTTACCAGATGTCTGCTGGAAATACAGCACAGCAGAGAGTAAGCAGTCTAGGAGGTTGCCAGCATGTGTGGAAGAGAACTTCCCAACACAGCTGATGAGGAACACGACTGGGGAATGTGCCTCACTGGACCCCGTGTTTGGGAACAGAAGAACTGCCGGGCGATGAATGGTTGGAGGCTGTCTTGGCACAGCTATCTCGAAATAGCTAACCCGGATAGGTTTTGATTCTTGGAAAAGGAGGGGGTTCAGCAGAACTGCTGCCCTAGACTTCCAGCAGGCAGACTTTGGTCTGTTTAGGAGCCTGATTGACAGAGTCCTCTGGGAGGCAGTGCTGAAGGACAAAGCAGTCCAGGAAGGTTGGACATTATTCAGGAAGGAAATCTTAAAGCTGCAGGAGCAGGCTGTCCTGGTTTTCTGCAAGATAAGCCAGCAGGCAAGAAGACTACCCTGGCTGAACAGAGAGTTTTGTTTGGAACTCAGGAAAAAAAGGAGAGTTTATTACCTTTGAAGAAGGGTCAGGGAACTCAGGAGGACTACAAGGATGTTGTGTGGTTTTGCAGGGAGAAAATTAAAATGGCCAGCTAGAACTTAATCTGGCTACTGCCATATAAGACAACAAAAATATTTCTATAAATACATCAGCAATAAGAGGGCTAAGGATGATCTCCAGCCTTTATATATTGGATACAGGGGGACAGTGACAAAAGCTGAAGAAAAGATTGAGGTAAATAGCACCTTCTTTGCCTCAGTCTGTAATGGTAAGATCAGTTATTGTCCAGATACCCAACCCCCTGAGCCAGAAGACAGGGATGGGGAGCAGAATAAATTCCCCATCATCCAGGAGGAAATGGTCAGTGACCTGCTACATCACTTAGACATACAAAAGTCTGTGGGGCCAGATGCAATCCACCAAAGTGTTCAGAGGGAGCTGGTGGAAGTGCTCATCGAGCATTTTCCTTCCCTTATCATCAGTCCTGGCTAGGTGGGGCATCCCATTGACTGGATATCATGACTTTCATCTCCAAGAAGAGCAAGAAGGACGACCCAGGGAACTACAGACCGGTAAATCTGGCCTGTGTACTGCACTGTATCATGGTGCAGAACATCTTGAATGCCATCACACACTGTTGAGGAATTTTTGCAGGAGAATGGGCATTGGGGTGCACAACCCAGCTTTCCCAGCATTGAAGCAAGCTGAATAAAGGATATGCTATCTTTGATAACACCACGGAGGAAGGGAAAAGAAACAACCCAAGGATGAGAAATAAAGATGTATTAATTGCAGCACAAAGACATATAGTTTAGGAATTATTAAGACAATAGGGTAGTTCAGCAGTATGAAAGAAGTATAGTTTAAGAACTGCTGAAACAATAATTTAGTTCAAAAGGATTGATACATTATGCTGAACAGAAAGGATGTGAAATGCTGAAATATGGTGAATAGCAGTCACAGCAAGTGTCCAATCAGAAGTTTAGACGCAACATGCTAACAGTAGTAAGCATCCAATCATTAAACTTTCTTTCTGCCGGACGATGTTCGAATCATTACGTATTTGCAACTAAAAATGCTATATAAGTGTATATTTTGCTCATAATAAATGGCTTCACAAGATCATACTGATCGTTGCGTGATGTCCCGTTATTCGCCATGTAAAAGACAACCAGGGGATCAGGCCCAGCCAGCATGGGTTCATGAAAGACAGGTCCTGCTTGATCAACTTGATTTCATTTTATGACAAAGTGACCCACTTAGTGGCTGAGGGAAAGGCTGTGAATGTTGTCGACCTGGGCTTCAGCAAAGCCTTGACACAGTTTTCTGCAGCATTCTCCTGGAGAAACTGGCAGCCCATGGCTTAGACAGGTGTACTCTTTGCTGGGTTAAGAGCTGGTTTTTGGCTGGGTCCAGAGAGTAGGGGTGGATGGAGGAACACCCATCTGGTGGCTTGTCACAAGTGGTGCTCCCCGTGCTGGGGCCAGTCCTGTTTAACATCTTTATCAATGATCTGGACAAGGGGGTGGAATGATTCCTCATTCAGTTTGCAGAGAACACTAAATGGGGCATGAGTGTTCAACTGCTGCAGGGCAGGAAGGCTCTGCTGAGGGATCTGGGCAGGCTGGATTGCCAGCCTGAGGTTCAATGAGGAAAACTGCCAGGTCCTGCACTTGGGTCACAACAGCCCTGAGCGGTGGTGTAGGCTTAGCAAAGAGGGTTTGGAAATCTGCCTGGCAAAAAATACCTGGGGAAGGTGTAGCACTTCTAGACAAGGTTTGGCAGTGGACCTGGCAGTGTTTCGTTGACAGTTGGGCTTGATGACTTTAAAGGTCTTTTCCAACGTAGACCATCCTATGATTCTGTGAAATGTAAGGTCTTTGTAAGCTGATTTCACAACAATATTAAAAAAGTATTTGGAAATACATGAAATATCAGCAAATAGTAAATAAAATGACCTTTAAAACATATTGTTGAGGTTTTTTCCTATTTACTTCAAGAGCAAGTGCATATGGTATAATCCCATAATTAAGATTTTCATATTGTGATTCTGGCTTTCTGCCTGCTCTGAAGGACACAGTGTGTTTAGGATAGGAATATTGCAGCAAGCTCATCTGGTGTCCTCAGCATCCCAAACTCACCTCTTTTTCTGTGTGAACACAGTGCACAAGCCAGTCTTTCTGTTCCAGGAAAGCAAATCTCGGATGGATCCTCAGCCAGCTGCTGCCTGCAGGTTCAGTTTTCCTGCGGGGTCCCAGATGCTGGCCAGAGGCAGCCTGCTGCCTGCCACACTGGGAGCTGCACCAGCCCTCCCTGCGCTGGAGGGCTGTGCTGAGGCTCGGATTACACAGCAGGACACAGCAAGGAAGGGCCTCTATCAGGCAAATGGGGTGTGAGTGATTCCTCAGCAACTACACAGGCTCCACCGTCATATTATTTGGGAATGAACAACCTCATCAATATTTGGTTTACTTTTCAACACTGTTACAACACTGCAGCCTACCAAGCTGTGTTGAAACCTACCAAGAACTAAAGCTTTTTTGTCTCTGTCTGTGAACCCATGTTGTGGGAAGTGCTGGTTTCTGAATGGAGGGCAAAGCAATTCTTTGAGTTTTAGGGTTTTTCTGCTTTGCCTTCTACAGTGACTAAACTAGTTCCTTGCTTGCTTCAGTATCTAGAGACCATCAAAGTGGCCAAAACTCCCTCTAACCGTTCTCTCTACATTCCTTCAAACCCTCTTTTGTACTGTGCTGACTGTGGCTTAATATTTAGAGAGTTTGAACTGGTGAGTGTTCAGGATGTGAGAGACTCAAAAGTTCACTCTGGACGGACAGGGAAGAAAGACAAGTTTGACAAAGTATAAAAGCCAGGGCCAGTTAAATGACATTCTTTCTCCCTCTCCTCCTCCCTTCATGCACTCACACAGATTTTGCCTTCTTAAGCACTTTTGCACTGACCCTTTTTTTTTCTTTCCCCTTTTTATTTCTCTCTGTATATACTGAGGGGAAAAGAAAGGTACACAGCCATTTTTACGAGAATGTTGACTGAGGGTGGTCACCATCTGTGCAAACTATCTGAAATTGTGACTTCCTCTTTGCCTTCTCTTCCATTTGAGAGAAAACCTCGCTTTTAGATAATCCAGAGAATATTATTACCTACAACCCTCCCCACCATGCTTGCCCTGACTCACCCCCTTCACATGATTGGTGTTTTCCAGTCAAACATGCTTCTCTCTTGCCTGAAAGGGCTTCTTTAATAAAATAGACATCCTGTTTAGTTTTTGAGGATTTGACTAGTTAGCACCAGGAACTCTGATGTGATGACTTGGGTACTGAAACAGAGAGGCCTAGCATGGTTGTTTATTAGAAAAGCAAGTAATTAAATTTACTACTTATTTCCAGAATAAAGAATTTGTCCCTCCTCTTCCTTGTTCTCTCTTCTTCCCCTATTGCATGTTAGACCCTCAGAAACCTCGAGGATGACATTGAGCCCACAGAGTTTTGCAGTTTAGTAAAACTATATGTTAAAATTGCCTAACTGAAACTGAGCAAACTTCTAATATTTGTCTCTTACACTAAGGTTTTTCCAGGTACAATGTGTCTGGTTGAAGACAGCACTGCCCTAAATTCTGTTCACTAACTGGAGGTTACATTGCATTCTTATGGGTGCTCCCTAACATATATTCTGAAAAAAAATCAGTCTAGATTACTTTACCTGAAGTGAGTTTTGGAGATTTGCCAGCAGAACTGAGCTGATGGCAATCTGTGCCAGAGAGGGATAATATGGGTGCTGAATGGTGGGGAAAGGCGTAATAATAATAATAATAATAATGTGCACAGCAGCCCTGAAATAGACTTATTTCTATTGTATAGACTACAGACAGACATCTTCTAGATCTGCCTGTGCCTACTGGGACAGCCACTGCCCTTTCCAGCATCTTGTTTCTGTCCATGTGGGATCTGGCAGCCCTTCAGTTGGGCTCCCTGACCCAGTCCGGGCTGAAGGAGCCAGATGAACTTCACAGGAGGGCTCTGCCAGCTTTACTGTCTGAAATTAGGCAAAATCTGGCAACCTGGAGGAAAAAAAAGCAGGGAAGACAGCCTGTTCATCTTGTATTGATTGCTGACAGAAATGAAACCATTGTCAACTGGTGTAGCTGTGTTTAGATCAGGAGTTTGCAAGAATTGCCTGCAGTATTTGCTGTTTGCTAATGCAGGCAAATCCCCACAATGCATGCTGAGTTCAGAGTCCTCTGTCACTGAAAATGATCCCAATCTTAAATCTGCTTAAAAATGATACTTAATTTGTTTCAGCCTTCTTTAATTTATTATTGCCACTATTTTTACATGCTTTACAACAGCACTAGCAATTCCCTTCACACTTCTATAGTAAACTTCTATGTGCAATTTTACAAATTTTTTAATGCTACGTAGCAGCTTGGCTTCTCAAAATGCTGTGGGAGTAGAGTGTTGTGGTTCTGGCTCTGATGAGAGTTAAGAGAATAGCCTAAGGCATCAGAGTTGTAATTTCTGATCAGTGCAAAGTTCTCTGAAGGAGAAAGTCGCAGAGACAAGGAGGTTGGTTGAATATGTGGGCATTAGGTTTACTGTGATTGTTTTCATGCATTCTTTCTGAACCAATCAGCTGTGTATAAAGCTACCACAGCCCTTGCAAAATTGGAAATGAACATGGGAAATGACATTTTTGAAGCATAATCTTTCAAGTCTTTTTCTGGTCAAGGTGGTTTCTCCTCAGAGATTAGCTATTTAAAAAAAAAATGTTTCTTTGTGTTTCTCTTCACTTTGTATTCTTGGAAAGTGATGATAATGGCAATGGTTATTTTAGCAAAGCAGTTCAAGCTCTATTACTGAAAAGATCTAGCTAAAGATGATGTTAAATATCACATTTTTTTAAAAAAAAATTATTGTAAGCCCTGAACCTCACCACATCCCTCTGTTCTGTTGTAGGTGAGGTTGCTGTGCATGAAGGAGGAGTGACTACAGACAGAGAATATGAAACCTGGTAGACCTTTCTTAAGCACCAGGATGTTATGGGCTCTCCCTGACTGTGTGTCCTTCTGCACCTGGGTCAGCTAGACAGTCAGACAAGCAAACAGACTCCCAAACTGAGGAGTCTCATTTTGCAACATTAATTGTGCAGCAGAGGGACAGTAGAACTGAGAGGCAAATGCATGATAAAGGGAAATGGTGAGAATGTCTTTTTTAAAATACAATTAATGTGACAAGTTTGAACCATGTAATTGAGCATTGTCATGTCATGTCCTGTAATTTTCATTGCCCAACCATGTTATTTGAACCACCAATATGTTTTTGAACCAACATTCTTTCTTTCCCATCACTTCCTCAATTTTTCTCTAGGAAGAGCCACTACTGTGAATGCTCTCACCCACCTTGTGAAGTGCAGATGTGTTCTCATTAGAGTAAATCAGCATCACTTAGCAGCATAAGTGAAGCCTGTAAAAACAATGGTCTTGTTTTTCTTACCCTGATGTAAATCAGGATCAAGCTGCCTGGCAGAAGCAGATTTATACTGATGGAAAATTGAGGTAAGATCAGAATCAGGCCAACTGACTTCAGGTCCATTCTCTTGTGTTCAGGGCTACTGATGATGAGTTTTACATTTTATCTGAATTAATCTTTAACTAACAGCTTGCTTGCTAGACAAGCAGAACAAATAGTCATTAGTCTTTTCATCTCAGCAAAATATGACACTGGGTTGAACTTCAGTGTGCTGAAGCATTTTACATATGCAAAGTCAAAGCATCCTACCCATCTCTGAAGCTAGTTAAACAATTACTCTACTATGTTCCAAGAGGAACAAAGCCAGAGGTGCAAGAACTTGCTGAATATTTGCACTGTGTGAAGGAGAGGGATCTGTTAAAATTGGAGTAGACATGGTTGCATTTTCGAATAAAATAAAAAAAAAAAACCCTTGAAAAATGGTAGCGCTTCTGTCACTTGGATACTTTCCTGCTGATGATTAGTATCTCAAAGTCCTCAGTTATGTACCACCCTGAAACCACATTGTTATCCTCTACAGAAACAAACAAACAATTTAGCCTGACCTACAGTTTAATGTGTAAAAAGGGAAAAAAAAGAGAGATGGTCAATGACTAGTGCCCCACTGTAGTAATAAAATGTCTAGACAGCAATTAACATCCATTTCCCTTAAGAATGCATCTGTGTCATCAGCAAATCTTTACTACTTTGAAAGGGACCAATCTAAATATGTTTAATCATTAATCAATTTCCAAAATCTGAACAGGATTTACTTTCTTTGCTTTGTCTTCAAAACTGCAGACACTTTATGAGAAAAACCCCCTGAAACTCAGGGGGGGATTATTTTGGCCACAGTCCAGTGGGTGAGCCCGCTTAGAAGATCACTGGTGCTGTGTCTTGTTTGGGAACATTGCACTCTTTCTGCATACGTTAGCACTTTCAGTTTCCTCGATTCTTTTCTATTTCCTCTTTGTCTGTGTGTATTCATAGCAAGCAGCAGCAGCTGAAAGCACCAAGAAGGATTCTGCGCACAGATCGCTCCTGTAATAGCTGGCAACTGTGTCTGCCTTGTGAGCTGGCTCTGAGAAATACCTCTCTTTCCTCTTTGAGCAGCACTTCTCTTCCCCCAGAACTGTTCTCCCAGCCAATGGTGAAGTCTCTCACAGGTCACCGATTGCTGTGCTCGCATGGGATCACACTAAACTTCCTGTCAAGTACAGGCAGCAGGAAATTACTCTTTAGCTTCCTACAATTAAACAACAAAAAAATCACTGTGCCCCTACCACACACAACCAGCAAAAGGTTTGAAAGCCTTCAGGAAAGTAATATCATATGCAGCATAAATAAGGAGGGAATGTGATTGACAGAACCATGATCACTACAGTAAACACAAACTACTTTAAGTCCACTGATGCCAGCTGAGGATTTACCCTGATTTACAGTATCGTAACTGAGTTCAGCCTCAGGCTCTGGCATGTTCCCTGAATACATCAAAGAACTTCCCAAAGAGGAAAGTGGCACAAGCTGATATCTTTTGGAAAGTCCTCTGTTTTTTCACTTTGAGAACTGGAAACTTCTCCTTTTAGCTTATACCCTGCTTCAGAATTCATTGTTCTTGCCAAATGAGTAAGAAATGTGAGGATTACTGCTCTGGAGAGATGGCATTTCTGGAACAGTGTTGTTTGGCAAGGCAAAACATTTTCTGCTGCACTGAGGGAACAACACAGACAACACAAATCTTTGTTTACAGGTTTTATGAAGTTTATTAATAAAGAAAACTATTTTGACAGATTTTCACACACATTATACAAGCTGTCAAAAGTCCATTGCCTTGGCACCTACACTTTTAGGGTAACTGGATTGCACAAGATGGTGCCAAAAAGATCAACAAAAGTGGCATGTCAGCCTCTGGGCTGAACACTGACAACTAATAGAGCTTCCAAGGTAGTAAGGATCTCTTTGAGCAGATATAGTTCCAAATGTGCATTTATGAAAGGAAAATAGCCCTTCCAGAAGCATTCATTCTGAAGAAGATGTCATGGTATGAGACTGGGGAAATTGACCATTCCAGCAGGCTTTCCCACCTGGTGCCCCATGCAGGAGCTGTACTTGAAGAGCTGGAGGAAGGGAGGGCAGAGGATGCAGAAAGGAGACCTTTGTGAAGGGCTGTGTAGATACATCTGGCAGGTACAACAGATGTGTACCAAAGATGCCTTCCTCTCTGTACAGCTGGTTCTTGCAGTAACCAGGGCTCTTGGGGGGAAGAGGGTAGCTTAGGAAGTGGCCAGAAATGTGGGTGGTGACTTTTGGAGCTTGCCTTGATTTGGGATTGAGAAGTCATAAGTATGTAGGAATGGAGCTGAGAGTTTGGAAGCACCATCGCACTAGAAAATGTAGTCCTCGTGGTATGGTTAAGGTATAAATAGCATTCCACCTTGAACTCATCTGCAACTTGCTTTTAGAAGACCCAGTGAAATGGTACTAAAAAACCTTGTGCTCCGTGGGGTACAATATTTTATAACAGTTTCCAATAAATGGGTGCAGATATAAAAGAAAAAAATTCAGAACATGCATTTGGACAGAGGAAAAATAAAACCATCAGTTCTTCTGAATGTTTACTCCCTCTCTTTGTATCCCATGGTTAACTGTTAATCTTTTCTTTTTTCCCTTTGTTTTGGCATGCAAAGGATGTCACCTTCTTAAAGATCTTTGAAAAATTAACATAATTATTCATTATCTTAGTCCTTTTTTCTCTGTCTTTCAATATCTGCTCTTCCTAGCATTCACAATATATCAATCTCTGATCCTTGGCAGTAGTACAATTCATTTTCCACTAGATGTTATTGAGATTGTAAATAAATGCCACAGCATCAAGGGGCAGACAAGACGGAGCCTGTCAGATCTGGAAGTCTGCAGCAAAGTTATAATTACAGCAGAGTGGTGTGAGGTGAGTTCTTTGCATCCATAGATTTAATTGTCATCAACACCTGCGGAAGTAAAACGTGGGGAAAAAAAGATGGAGAGTGATGGGGGTAAAGAGAGTTACCAAATATGTGCCAGGTTGTTTTTGCAGTTCCAGTTACTTATATGCCATCAGCAGAACAGCAAGATGCCCTAAGCTGAAATAGTGGTGTTTCCAAAATCATGACCTTTTGTGTGGAAAGCATTCTACTTGCAAAGTGTCTGAAAATTATACTCATGAGCTGAGCTGCTGTAAAATAAAAAATAATTTTCAGACCTAAGTTTAAAGAAGATCAGGCTGCTCCAGCACTCAGCTTAGGCACTTCAGTAAGTGTTAACACGTAACATTCTGAGGTCAAGGGTAAGCAAACTCTGCTTAGGCTGAGAACTCAAAACAGCCTGTAAGAATTTGATAAATGCATTGCTACACCAAATATCATGTACTCTGTGCATGCATCTTTCCTCTCACCATTTCCAAAGCACTTTTTTGTGGCAAATATTTTTATGCCCCTGTTTCAGTGAGGTTAATATGGAAATATCACTTGCTGAGAGTCCAGGTATCAGAATCTAGCCTGATAGGCTCTGAATCAGTGTTCTGAGTAATATTGTCTGCATACGCACAAATGCCTAAACAGAGCTCAGCCTGCCTTGGTTATCTGATGTTTTTGCTGTGAGACCTCATTATCTTGGAGTTGAAGTTGAAAATAAGCTGCAGAACTTCTCTTCAGCTGTATGAATGAGTCAAAAGTGTGAGAATTTGGATGTGCAGAGAGTGTGAACTTCCCTAAAAATCTGCTCAGATTTGGATTCAGGATTAGGACCTATTATGTGAGCCTAAGACAGACGATCAGTTGGGGCACAAACTCATCCAGTGTTCAAGTTTTATATCAGACCCTCAAATAACATTTCATTGCTAATGAATATGTGACTAGGCATAGGGGTGGTTATAAAATGCCTATCAAATGATGCCTGGGACTCAAGACAAGATAACAGAAGATGGATGTAAAATGTTTCATGTTCATTTGGTTTTTATTTTTGAAGCATTTTCTATGATGGATGGTATACCTAAGGAAAAATAAAATCTTCAAAGGAGCCATCCCAGGAATTTATTTCTGGCTAGGCAGGTACCTGTCTGAAAATAGAATAAAGATACCTTATGGCTAAATATTTTGTATTCCTGAGGTCTTGCATTAAAGATGTTCAAATTTCATTACCCATTATCAGAAGAAACCTTCAAAAACGGGTAAGGTATAACTAAATGCTTCCACTGAACATTTCTCATACTTTAAATAAATAAATAATTTAAAGTATTAAAAGTGACATACAAAAATTCTCACAGTGGAGTAGCAAACCCCAGATTTCTGGCATAACGCACTACAAAAAATACTTTGTCAAGTTCAGTTGTCAAGTTCAGAAGACTATATTGTACACTTGTGAAGTTAATAATTTGTTCTTTTATTTGTACATATGGAAAATAAAAAGAAAATGTGGTATTTTAACATTATAAACTTCACTAGAGGCCCTAAAGCAAGGTTCAACTTTTTTGCCAACCATAGGAAAATGCCTGTTCATATAAAGTTTGCAGACTCTGAAGTAATTTTTTTTGCATGATATTTGGAATTTTTTTTTTTTTTCAAGGAAATATTAAGGAGAGATAATAGAAATTGTTTAAGAGAAATAGGAAAATGAATTTTCAGCTTGTTTTTTGATTACAGTAGATTTCTCTTTAACAGAACAGAATGTGTTTAGGAATTGCTATTGTATCTTGACAAAATTTACAACAGTTTCATTGGAAAAAACAATCAACTTCTCTGCCTGTAACTTAATTTTTCTGCAGGTACAGTCTAATGTTCTCAGCTTGAGGGCAGGAAGAGAACACATCGTAATATAGCTATTCTTTTAAAGAAATACATTTATAGCAGGTAATTCAAAAAAATTTGCTAAATGAAACCTGGGATAAAGATCAGGCCAGAAACATCAGATTGTTTTCCAGGAACTACAGGTAAGCATGATGTATAGTAACCCAGTACTGGGGAAATCAAAGGTAGACATGGAAGGTCCATGGAACAGATGGCTGCAGATCATTGTGCACTTTTTCAAGTGGACTCTCTTTTCTTTAGACCATATCAGAAAGTATTTTCTCTCATGTAACACACAGAACCTGTAAAGTATGTGGATAACAAATGAGACCTAAAATTTGTTACAATTATAATTAACTTCTAGCCTTTTTGGAGAAATGGGGAAACATTTTATAGTAATGAACAGAGAACAATAACCTAGCCATAGAATTGCAGGTTACTTATAATATTTGAGGTGATTTTTTTCCACTATTCATTACCTTCTTTAAAACTTTTTCATAAGACAAGTGTTGGGTGACAGAAGAGGTAGACAGTAGACATCAGTAGTGTTAAATGAAGCTTGCAGACGCCTTTAATGCTTTCCACCCAACCACCTTAATTTAAGACGTGTTAGGAGACATTTAGAGACTGACCTCATCCTCTTTTATTTTCCTGCTAGTGACAAAAGAAAAATAGGCTCACGTCTTACGGAAGGTTTTGTTGAATAAGTTTATATCTTACATGGAAGGCATATACCCAAGCTGCATATGTTATGTTTCACAGCTCACAGTGGGAGGGTGAAAGTCACCTGTTTCTCTTGGAGCTCACAGAAATCCCTTTTTTATGGTTCATGTCAAATTTATGACATCTTTTGGTAGGAGAGCACACCAGTCATGCAAGTCCTGCACTTACCAAGGACCAAAAATTCCTCAGGTGGGTTGTGTAGCAGCTGAGTCGCTAACTCTAGAGATTCTTACAGAAAGACAGATTCTGCAGTTGCTGCATCCCATTTATTAGAAACAAAGAAAAAACCATCATTTACTTCATAATTTTTAAAACTTAAAGTCTTCTATTTGAATTCAAGTGTACATCACTAAGCTGCCAAAGATATTAAACAAACAGCTTTCCTGTCTAAATGTTGAACTCCATGGAAAAGACCTATTTTATCCCCGTATCCTTATATAAGGTTGTATAGTACTTCTGTCAGGCACCTGTGAATAGCATAGAAAAAGCACAAAATAACAATAGGAATATCTTGAAATAGAGAGGAAGGTCAGATCTGGCTGGAAGGAAGTAGCCAAGAGTATGTAACATCAGGGAAAAAGTCAAGTCACAGCATTCAATAACACTTAACAGAGTGGATAACAGGAAAGAGAGAATCACTGCCACTATGCAGAACAGGACACTGGTGGCAAATCCTGGAAGATTTAAAGAACACTTATTGAGGAATGTGTTCCCATGGTGGGACATTGGCTCTACATACACACCTTCCTGTTTCGGGATTTCCAGCTGAACAATGTGATAATGGGTTTATCTTCACCGAGTAGGCAGCTGGCATAGAGAGCAGACAAAGAGGGTTTCCTTGGTGCCTCTGCATACCCTTTTCAGAATTTTCCATGGAAGGAATAAGGATTGACACCAAAATCTTCACATCTTTCATCAGAACACTAAGAGCTGGGGTAAATTCTGCACATGGAACAAACAAAACATAGTCACTTCAACTGAAAGTGCAATGTGAACTTGGTTGGAAGATGTACAGCATAATTTAGTCAAAAAGTGTAAGTCTCAGGTCTGAGTCATTGTTAATAAATTAAGCTACATGAACTCACCAATCTGCTATCCCAAAGACCTTCTATTTCCATGAGCCACTAGCAGTTCTGCAGGTCATGACTGGTAGGCAAGTATCTCAGGAAAGAGTTAAATGAGCGTTTCCAGACCTGTTCTTTTGTGAAAGACGCCAGCACAATGGTTTTGGGTGTCTCTTTGACATGCCATATTCACATGAAACACAGACACATCCCATCCCACTTCACATATGTGACTCATTCCCCTGAGTGGAATATTTGAAATCCTTACTGCTCCTGACTATGTCCAATTGGTGCTATCCAATCTGCAATCAAGACAGAGTTGAACAAAAAAGCCATCATATTTTCAATAAAGTCTCTGCAAGTAAGTCACAGAAGTGTGATGTTAGCCTTAGCTAGTTAGCTAGAAGTGATGTTGTATTCTGAGTACCAGCACCTTGATCAGTTTGTTACTTCCAGTTCTGAAATTCTTTGCCTTCTTTCAGTCTGATAATGTCCTATGTTTGGAGGGTCTCACAGTTCACTGAACCAGCTCAGCCTCAATCTAAATCTAAATAAACATGAGGCTCTCTTGTCTCTTACACAACACCAGGAATGCACAAAATTCCCAATAAAAATCTGCGGGATTTATTTAAGTAACTGTGCTCTATGGCAGTAGAAAACAGAACCAAGTACTGAGGAAGCTTAAATAATAAACTTGCAAAACACACACATAAAAATGTATCAAACAATCATTAGGTATTTCCTGAAGGGCCTACCTTGGCCACCCATGAGCTTTTTCCCTACTATTCAAGACAGCTGGCCTAAAAAAGGGGGTCTGGCTTCTGCTTATATTTATTAAATCTGCAGGAAGGGCCCATCAATCACAACAATGGGTTTTAAGTGTTTGTTGGGTGAGAGGAGAGTCCCATAAGCAGTCTTTGAAGTGTCTTTTGCTGAAGGTAAACATCTGAAGAACATAAATAGCTGCTCTTCTTTCCAATGAGTGACCTTGTCAAAGTGGGTAGAATGGAGAGATGGGGGAGGGGTGCTATCATGAAAAGGAAAAGCAATAAAGGATTCCTTATGACAGCAATTTGCACATTTACTGCTCTTTGATATGTTAACTAGATTTTGCAAAATGGAATTCTTTGTCTTTTAGAGGTCCTTGGGCAGTGATAGCTCACAGTCAGAACAATGTTTTGCAATAGGCCTAATGCATCTTCTAATTAATAAGGTAACTTGGGCAACCTCTGTAAATCAGTGACATTATCATTATAACAGGACACAAGTGAATAGTTGTTTATAAGGAAGGAAAGATGCTCATAACAGCAGTATCATTATTTACTGAGCTCATTGACTGAAGTGAATTGTATTGAATACAATGGGATCAATAGGTTATGGGCCCTGTTCACTAAACTTTTACAAGCCATTTATGAACCTTTGATTCTAGAAAACAGCTCTTCTCCATTCAGAAACCTGAGAATGTAGCACTGACAGTTTTCAGTTTTCATACATGGCACAGGCTAAGTGACACAAATTCTCCAGCTGCATTGTGAAAAAACAGGCAGGTCAGTAAGGTCTTTCAAAGTAACAATAAAATATTTTTGAAGAATAAAACATACAGGCATGGATGCATATGGCCACTACGGGAAAGCAAGTAGCTAATAAGCTAGCCTACAGAAAGAAAAAATAATGATATTCTATTTAGAAATATATTGCAATAGGCAATGAATGGCATGGCAACCCCATTAGGAGATAAAACATGTTGGACCCTAAGATGCAGGCAGCAAACTCAAGGTTCTTTCTTGGAAGTAAACTCACTTGTTACATTACTTGGATATAATCAGGGAGAGCTGCATTTCAGCAGTAGGTGAAGTGATTCACATAGAATAAGCTGAACTATTTGGGGATGCTCTATGTATTTATAAAGTAATGTAGTATCTACACAATATAGAGCTTTATGAATACTTGGCTTCTTCAATTTAGAGTGTTGTGCCCTGTTTAGGGGGTGTGCCTCCTAATTCTGGAGCAGGATAGTAAGTTTTTTCTGCACTTAATGGCAGCACAAGCCATAGGTAAAGTCAGAGCCTATATGGGCTCAGTTTTTGAACCACTCATCAACAGCCCTTGCCAAGATCAGACTTTCTTACTGGATCTCTGAGCTGGTTTTGGCTGGTGTAGAGTTAATTTTCTTCACAGTGGCTGGTATGGAATTTTGGATTTGTGCTGAAAAGAGTGTTGATAACATAGATATGTTTTTGTCATTGCTGACACAGAGTCACAGCTTTTTTGGATTTTTTTTACTGCTTTCTGTACTGTTACATTTGCAAGGGAACTAGAGACTCATGGGAAGTTGAGAGGGGACACAGTTGGGTCAGGTGACCCCAACTGACCAAAGGGATATTCCAGACCATATGGCATCAAGCTCAGTATATAAAGTAGGAAGAAGGAGGATTGGGGAGGATATTTGGAGTGATGGTGTTTGTCTTCCCTTTACGGGTGATGGGGCCCTGCTGTCCTGGGGATGGCTGAACACTGGCCTGCCCATGGGAAGCAATGTAGGAATTCCTTATTTTAATTTGCTCACATGTGTGTGTTTGACTTTAGCTATTAAACTGTTTTAATCTCAACCCATAAGTTTCTCTCTTTTACTCTTCTGAGTCTCTTTCCCATCCCACTGTTGGAGGAAAGAGTGAGTGTCTGCATGGTACTTCTTTCCTGCCTGGGGTTAAGCCATGACAATCTCTTTTCAACAAGCTCTTTTCTGTACATAGATGTCATATAATCTTTGTCTTTGTCACTTTAAATACCTTTTCCTTCTGATTCTCTTGAAGTATTTACCACACCTTCTTTAGTTCACATGGATCAACAGCACAGAATGAGGTTTAAGGTGGTGTGAGAAGTTGGGAGAGAGACATCACTGAGACAATGGAAATAAATGTTTCAGAACATTATCCCTGCTCTAAGTCTGGACCAGTCCTGCACCAGTTTGCTTCTGGATTTGACTGGGAGCTGGAATTAGTCCATAATATATTGCCTCTGGCTATGCAATCCCACACACCACAAAGCTTGTAGCAGAGGAAAGGAGTAAAAGAGCCAGACAGAAGCAACACCTGGAAATGGTTTACTCATACATTAGGTCTTGGCAGGGACTCAGCCTTGCCTCGAGGTGGAGGACCAACTGGCACACTGGCCCAGTAGAGCTTCTCCTTGAGACTGGTAAATGTGCTGGGAAAGGCTGAGAATGGCTATGGTCAGGTGACAGCAAAGGCCTGCCCTTCCCCTCATCACTCCTGCATGAGCTTCTTGTGCTGAAGGAATGAGCAATTCTTGTTCTGATGGAAAGGAGACACTTCAGCTGTAGATGATATTACAAGGAGTGGAAATATTTCCAGCTACCAAGAGCTGGGAATGTAAGGGATAGTCTGAGCATTCACAAATTCATTCACTGAGAGACTGTGGCTGACCCTTAGCATCCCATTTAGCTACATCAGTTCAGAGATACAGCCAGAGAAGTTCTTGGTTTGTCTTAATAGCTCCCCTCCAGTTCTTAAGGATTTATTCTTGACCTCTTGAAATTTGGCTGGAGACCTTTTTCTGTTCCATGTTCTGAATGTCCATTCATCACAAAATGGGCTGGTGTAACCCTCCAGGGAATTGTCTACTATCTCTTTCTTAGTATTATTTCTTTCCATGATCTTCTCCATGTGAAATATCTTGTGTGGATTTTTTTTCTTTCTTCACCTGAGCTCTTCTTGTAGTAAGTATTCTTGCCAGCAAAGACAATGTCTCAGAAATATAATCCTTGTTCTGGGAGAAAGATTAATTTATCACTAAAATGGAGATGTACATAAGCCAGGAGCCTGGTATCTGTGGCTGGCTGAGTAAAGATGATGAGTCTGAGTACCCTTTCCCGTGAGGTTTCATCTGCCTCTGAATGTTGTGCCTCTGGCCTAATCCATACCATTAAAGGCAAGAACACGTAAAACCTCACTGTCCATGGCCAAACAATATAACCATCAGGTCACTGTCTGCTTTCTAGTTAGAGAGTTGCAATTCCACTGACGTCAGATTTACACCAGTATCAGTGAGAGCAAAATTAGGTTTCCCTTATAGTTGCTGTTAACCTTTATCAGTATCAGCCTGTAGTACTGAGATGGTAACATTAGCAAACACAACAAAAGGTTGATCTTCAATAGCCATTCTCTCATTTACTTTTTGCTGATTTATCACTTCACTAATGACACAATAGATTTTCCCATTAAATTATTATTATTATTTATTATTGGTATTAGTGTTATCCTGAAAGAAAATGAAAACAAAGAACTGACCTCATCTCAGCAGAGTATATTATTTTCAGGAGCTCAGAAACACTGCACAGAATGGACAGTTTCCATTTCACCAATGTTCAGTCACTGGCATTTGTCTTTTGTATCCCAGAGCAATTGCATAACTCTAATATTGACCTTAACCAGAGCCCTTTGTTTCTCACCCTAACAGCCAAAAGCATTAAAAATGCGTGTTTACTTAATTTGTCCTGGCATGCAGTGTAATTACAAGCAGTTTGTTTTCTCTGTTGTAAAATATGGGTTAGAGAAGAAATAAAGTAATGTGGAAAATTAACATTGTGATGTACTGTATAGTGGAATAACACTAAAAACACTTAGCTGTGTTAGTACTGGAGGTGCTATTTGTGTTGTGTGCAAGAGCAATAAAGAATTAAATGCCTCCTTCTAAACTATATTTGCATGATTTTCAACTGCAGTAAAATTAATCTGAGCTGCCTCCAAGTATGAAAAAAAAAAACCAAACCAAAGTGCAAATAGAACTAAACAGCACTCATGCATCCTTTAAAGTTGTACTTTTATATTTTGTGAATTCCAACACACTGTTTACTGATGTCTGGGATTCTTACCAAACTGGACGAGGCAAATACATTTAAAGGTTCCTATGCCGTGTCTAGCACTCCCCAAAGCTGTGCCTTAGGCTGCCAGGACCTTTCTGATGTGTCAGCAGGTCTGGACACAGAGGAGCCTCGTGTGGCAAGGCAGTTTGTTTTCCTTCTTTGAGTGTCTACAGTAAATATTGCATCCTAATCTAGCATTACTACTGCACATATCTGTTTATTCTTTCTATGAAAGATTCACTTCATCCTCTCTCCCTCCTTTATAAATCTACTCTTTTCTTTCTGAAATACTAAGAGCTGTCCTGTTAAAGTATAAATATCAGTTAAATTCATCAGAGTTAGGAGAGCATTACCTGTTTGTACCAAAATAGCCAAGAGTTAAAAAACACCTCTTTCTCATTTTTTTTCCTATTCTTTTAAATATCTTTTTCTCTGCCTTCCCCTTCATATTTTCTGTGGAAGTGTTTCGATAAGAAACAATATGAGTTTAATTTCCCAACATTTATGAACATTTGTGATGTCAAAAAAAAAAAAAAAAAAAAAGCAGGGGGAAGAAACATAACAAAAATTACAATTGAAAGAGGACTTTTCCTCCTCTTTTTTCCTCAACAAAT
Organism: Rhipidura dahli; assembly: GCA_013399225.1. Taxonomy (NCBI): domain Eukaryota; kingdom Metazoa; phylum Chordata; class Aves; order Passeriformes; family Rhipiduridae; genus Rhipidura; species Rhipidura dahli. The sequence continues at coordinate 103,780 of VXAC01004964.1, forward strand.
GTTTGTCCCCTGAGAAACCAGTTAAAAAATATACCTCTGGGTGAAAGCAAACATTTGAACCCTTTGTTGTTATTTTGTTGTTGTTTCATTTTTTTTTTTTTTT
>VXAC01004964.1:103935-156857 GCA_013399225.1 Rhipidura dahli
TGTAGAACTGCCTCATGCAAAGAAATACCCTGCTTTGCTAGTGGGAAAAACATTCTCTCTTTTCATTAAGAGTTGCTCAGTGCCCTTGTTCTGGCCTCTGTGCAGAAGAGTTTACCACTTTGTGAACCAACTCATTTATATCTTTTAATAACAAGTTGGGATGAATCTGGAAGACGTGGGAGCTTTTAACAGCAGTTGAGAAGAAATCCTGCTCTGGCTTACTGCAGACTGAAGCTAGGAAAGTCATTAGATTAACCTCTCTTGACAGGTCAGGCTCAGCAAATATTCTTAAAAATAACTCTTCCAGTAATTTATGACCTTTGGGGAGCATAATCAATAGTGTTAAGAGGAGAGGCAGCCAGACAGCACTTCCTGGTAGGAGAAAGTTTCTTGTCTTTGTAATGTTTGCATTCTGTCTGCTTGTATGCAATAAGACTGACTTGCCAGTGATATCATACCCCTTTTACTCCATCAGTTTTGGAGACATACATTTTTATTGTCAATTTCCCGTCTCCTCTCTTTTTTCATACAGTATCTAATTCCAACAAAACCAATGCACCAATGTGATTACAAAGTAAGGGGAAAATGCACAGTTCATTTTCTTCCACATTCCCTCTAACCTCTCTGGATCATTTGAGGGTGAATGGTCTTCTGCCCCAGGATGTCGTAATGCAAAGTCTTAAACATATACTTCATTTTAATGCACCATGAGTTACCCATACTGCTTAATTAAGCATGTTCTTACATCCCTTTAAGATCAGTGCCTAGGGAAATTTTTTGCTCTTCCTCTGTATTTTTTTGTAATTTTGGATAACCTACACAAAATTTGAACAAGCAAGTGACAACAATATTTCTGTATTTGTTAATCATTTAATGCATTTAATTGCTGGTGAGATTTCCTCTGGCTTTTTATATGATAAAGAGCTCTGCCCTGGCTATTCAAACACAGAGCCTTTCCTTCAGGGTTCAGTATTGAAGTCCCATTTTCTGAAACTGGAGACCCTCAGGAGGATATATTGATTTCAGTAAGGCCTCACACTCACATGCTCGAGCCACGTGGACCTGCCCCAAGCAGGACCACTGCCCATCTTTCTCTGCAAGGACTCCTGGGCACGTAGGAAAGGCTGCAGCGTGTCACACTGTCATATGATACTGCCCTTATTTTGACCCCATCCAGGAGAATTACTGGATGTTGGCTTTTCCAGTGTCCTTGGAGTGGAAGAAGAGTTTTGAAACCCCAAAGAATAAAAATAATTTAGGAAGAAAATCATTCATGCTTATAGTCCCTGCAGAAGTTTTAATACACATGGCTTCAGTCAGCTTTGGGTCTAATGCTGTAGCTGAGACAAGATGCCACCTTTTCTCCAGTGCTATAGTAAAACTGAAAATGACATCTTTCCCCCCTACCCTGCCACTTTCTGTCTTCATTGCCAGGCTGGTGACAGAGTGGTACAAAATCCAGCTGGAGCCAGTAGCTTGTGGTGTACCCCAAGGATCAGTTCATGTTCCAGTGCTGTTTAACACCCTCATTAAAGATCTGCATGATCAGAGTGTGCCCTAAGCAAGTTTTCAGATGGTGCAAAACTGGGAGAAGTGCCTAATGGGTTATAGGACTGTGGTGCCATCCAGAGAGACCTCCACAGGTTGAAGAAATGGGCTGACAGGAACCTCATAAAGTTCAAAAAGATGTGCAGGGTCCTGTGCTTGGGAGGAGCAATCCTGTGCATGAATAAATGCTGGGGGACACCCAACTGGAAAGCAGCTCAGCAGGAAAAGATCTGGTGGTCCTGGTGATGGACATGAGCCAAAGAAGTGCCCTTGCTGTAAGAAGGCTGCTGGAATCTTGGACAGCATTTGGCTGAGCAAGATGGTTTGTATAGCCTAGAGAAGAGAAGGCTCAGTGGAGAATCTTATTGATGTATATGAATGCCTGAAGGGAGGGTGCAAAANAAAAGATGTGCAGGGTCCTGTGCTTGGGAGGAGCAATCCTGTGCATGAATAAATGCTGGGGGACACCCAACTGGAAAGCAGCTCAGCAGGAAAAGATCTGGTGGTCCTGGTGATGGACATGAGCCAAAGAAGTGCCCTTGCTGTAAGAAGGCTGCTGGAATCTTGGACAGCATTTGGCTGAGCAAGATGGTTTGTATAGCCTAGAGAAGAGAAGGCTCAGTGGAGAATCTTATTGATGTATATGAATGCCTGAAGGGAGGGTGCAAAAATGAGGGAGCCAGACTCTTTCAGTAGTGCCCAGTGACAGGACCAAAGGCTCTGGGCACAAAGTGAAAAACAAGAGGTGGTGTCTGAATATCAGAAAACACATATTTACTGTGAGGGTGACTGAGCACTGGCATGGGTTCTCCAGAGAGGTTGAGGAGTCTTTATCCTCGGAGATACTCAAAAGCCATCTGGACACAATCATGGACAACTTGCTGTAGGTGGCTCTGTTTGAACAAGGGTGTTGGACAAGATACTTCCAACTTGAACCATTTTGTGATTCTGCAATTCTGCAAACATGAAAGTCTTGGAAGAGTATCATGAATGGAAATAGTGAACACAGCTGTGCTCCAAATCTCCTTCCTGTAGAGTTTGTGGAGCAAAATCTCTGTTATTTCCCATGGAACATAGAAGTTTTCCTCTGCAAGCAGTGATATTGGTAGTCTTTACCACCAAAAGTAGTTCCTGGCTAGGCTTCGCCACAATTTCACCTGGTATTTTCTCAGTAGTACATGCCTCTATGCTCTTCATAGTCAGACCAATGGTTCTGAAAAGCACCAGACCTATTCCACAAGCATTACAAAGAGACTCATCGTGTTCACCTGCTCATGGCATAGCTGCTCTGTGTGTGCACAGAGGAGATTACTGGGTTTCAAGACCTGTACTGCAGCTCAGCTAGAGGAATAGCTCTGTCTAGATGCTAGGACATCCTGACATCTCTCCTGGCACCTAACAACTTCCATTTATAAAAGTTCTAAGGTGTTAGAGACATGAAAAGTTTTGAGAAATCATTTGCCTTTAATTTGGCACAATATTTTCTATAAGTTGAACATTAGTGATTTGGCAGTATTTTCAACATGCCATTGTTTTATGATGAGACATGGAATCTTGTAAATACTGTAATGATTTACAAGGGTCAACCAAATGAAGTAAAAAAATCTATATTTTTTAATTATGATCCCTAAACTCTCTTAGGGTTTGTTTCCCTAATTGCTGTCATTACAGATTGCATTGTCAGCAAGGCTGAAGGTCACTACCCCAAAAACTTGCAGTACACAACGCAGCTTAAGATGCCCATAAATAAAGACATGTATTTTATGACTGAAATGGAACTTTATAATAGTTTACTTTGAATGCCTGAATAATAATGAATAAAATGTGTCACCCAGTCACACTACTGAAGAACAATCAATCCATGCTTAAAATTTCACTGCCTTGGGTAGATTACAAAATGAATCTTATTTTGAAGAAACACTGAATAAAAAAGAATAAATGAAAAAGTAATTAAAAGAGCCAGATATTTTACTTATTACATTTTGGTAAAAAAAATATACATACATACATATNCTGCCTTGGGTAGATTACAAAATGAATCTTATTTTGAAGAAACACTGAATAAAAAAGAATAAATGAAAAAGTAATTAAAAGAGCCAGATATTTTACTTATTACATTTTGGTAAAAAAAAAACTTCAAATTTGTTTTCGTTTTGCAGTTGCATTTAAAAGAGTAAACCCAAATAATTTGTCCAATAATTTGTCTTGATATCTGTGGACCCTGTGACTTCTGGCAAGTCTTAAAACCTCAGCATATACCACAGGTGCAATAGTTTATCTCAGTTTCTACTGCAGTGTACTTACAAGAACTGAAAAAACAGAGCCCATAAGCAACCAGAAGAAGTAAACAAACAGGCACAGAAGTGCTATCTTTCTCCTTATATAATGATGTAGGGTGCAATTACATTTTATTATCCTTTGTGAGGGATTAGAGAAGTCACTTGTGACTTCAGAGTTAGTCATATCATCATCCAAAACATATGGTAACAACAACAAAAACATCAGTGGCATCTACTGTGTTCTGCAGCCCAAGTAACATTTTCTCCTTCCCTGTGATAAACTATAAGTCCAATACTTCCTTTGTATTCCATTCCAATGTATTTCCACATGTAGAATTCTGGGGCTTTTTGTGGAACATTTGCAATACCAAATCCTAAAAACATTCACTCAGCAGGGCTGAAGTGAATATCATTAAAGTTTGTTCTGAAATTATCTAGAGCACAGATATTTTTCCACCTATTTTTAACACAAGGTTCATGAGATCTTTGGGCCTTCTTTGAAAAAGGCTCCTTCTTTCACAATATGTACTCACCATGAGGTTACAATCTCTATCTGACCTGTCTGTCACGTGTTTATATGTTTACATAGCATTTGTCAGATACAACACTGTCCAGTGCAATAGAGCACATCCCCTTTGTTTCAAGGCTCCAAATGTTCCCCCTTCCTCCCCCAGCTTTATATGCTGGAATGGTGTTACATGGTGCAGAATACCCCTTTGCCAGTCGGGGTCAGCTGCCCTGTCTGTGTCTCCTCCCAGATTCTTGGGCACCTAAACCCTGCTTGCTGGTGGGGTGTGGTGAGAAGCACAAAAAGCCTTGATGCTGTGGAAGTGCTGTTCAGCAATGACAAAAACATTCCTGTGTTCAGCACAAATCCAAAACACAGCCCCATACAAGATACAGTGAAGAAAATTAACTCCACCCCAGCCAAAATCACTCTTTCATATCTTCATGTATATGTAGTTAAACATATGTAATTGCAAATTCTTTTCCCATATTTATATTTTCTTATGTTGAAATAACTGAAAATCTTTGAAAAATAGACTGCAATTAATTATTTTTTTTTTATTATTATCCAGTGTGGCTTCACTAGCCTCACTTCTGAGGAAGAGGTCTGCATGACTTCCATAAAAGAGAGATTCTTAGTCTCATTCAGCACTGTGTTTCCTGTGTTCATTGACACTATTTTCCACACACATTTTCAAAGAGATCTGTGCAGTGCAAATTTATAATCATGAAATTCAGTGCTGATAAGTGGCTACTAACTGACAAACTTTTTCATATTTTGCTGAAATAATTGCAATCTCTTTTCTTAAGTGTGATTTTGCAGAAATGATGAACAAGACTCTCTCAGGAAGACCTGCACATATTTCATGTCTCTCCACTGACTGATTGACAGAAAGATTCCATGCCATCCTTGCTGATAAGTGCTTCAGTGTTTGCTGGTGTTTTCTTTCCTGGCTAAAAAAGTTCCAAACAGACAGTTTAGAAGTTGCTGGACTGCAGTGTTTGTGTTTCCAAGAGGACATGCCACTGTCTGATGAAAATGTACACAGCCAGAGGTAAAAGACTCCAGGTGGGCAGTGTGAGATGTCAGGATTGAAGATGTAAATCTAGACAATGCAATCAACTAGAGACAGCTTTTCACCCCATTTTTTTCTCTATTTAGTTGCTAGCCCCAGATAGAATATTGTATTTTGAAAAGAGACAGCAGTTATTGACACTTCAACTCTTCTTTTTTTTTTTTTTTTCAGGATACTTCTCCCTTCCCAGTGTATTCTTGAATGCATGAGGAAATCCTTTCAGCCTGTATTGAAATCAGTTACTTGTGCTAAGATTGACAATATTGAAACCATTTGATTTGAATGTCTTAATTTGAAAATAACCTGGAGGCACTTATTAGACTTACTTTTCTTGTAAGCATTTGATTCACAGCTGCTGAAAAAGGTTCCATCACATATGAAACTTGGGGCATCTGCTTTGTCATGTCAGAATGACAATTGGGTGGGATGCCAGGATGACATGGAATAACATGAAACAATCCATCCAGCTGCATGGAAATTGTTTAAGTGCTTCTCTTGTGAGTATAACAGTATCCATTGGAAAGAGAAAAATCTGTGCAGACCATGAAACAGATGTTATCTAATTCTCCTTCTTCTCTGAATGCACATAGGTGCAAAAATCCTGTGGCTCTTCAGATCCTATTCTATGGTATGGCAGCATTTTCAAAAGGAGAACAAGCTCTGCAATGACCAACTGGAGTTTCTATTGTTCTATGCTGAGAGCAAAATGGAAAATAGGGGCAGAGTTGTAGCTTTTCTTTTCTCCTTACAAGTCCATATAAGTTATTTCTTCAATATTCAATATGTGTAGGGACAGCAGTCTCTTTCATTTTTGTTTTCATAAAATAAAAATTCATTTCATAAATCAATCTTGAAGCATTTTCAGGTGCTATATTAATATATGGATATTTATTGTGCATGAGGCCTTTATTAACTAAGCCTGAAGAAATAGGGCAAATAGTAAGCTGGAAATGCCTGGTTTCCTTAAGAATAATGTCTTCAAAGATCTGAAGAATGTTCTGAACACCTGAAACAACTAAAATTTGCTTCATGTCCTTTGAGTAGATAACTAATGCTGTAGAGAAACCTGGCTTTGCAATGTAACCAAGTTTTTCCAGCATGGAAGAGAACACAAAGCACTATTCTTAACTCAGGTTTAAATTAGTCAAAAAGGGCTTTTTTTTCTTATACCTTCAATTCAGGGTTATAGCATGGTCCAATTCTTATGTGCTGATTTTTTTCCCAGAAGTGTATAATCATGATTTCTACTACTGTAACTCAGAGCCACTTTTTCTTTCTTTGTATAGAACACATGTAGACATAGCATAGACTGATATGTCATTAACAACATTTTGTAGGCAAAATTGATGCTGCCTTGGCAAACCTGCTATTTCTGATATGTTGGAAAGCCCTCTTTTAAAGTATCTTCTCCTCTGTTTGCTCAGTTCATTCCATACCAACTGCTATTTTTGACAACATAGCTTTTCAAAAGCTTCTTGTTCAGACAGGTTCCTTTGTTACACATATAAAGTTCTCATTATGTTTCCTGGATTTATATTACAAGTTCTGAAGGGAATGTCCCTGCAAATTTTCCCTGTGAGAAAGTAAATTATAAATGTATGCGACATTTCAAAGGTGAGGGGAAGTGTTACAGGTAAGAACTAGGACAGACTTTTAGAATTCAATAAGAAACTGAGCATACCTCGTTCCTTAGTTATGTCTGCCATTAATCTGAAATGATAGGCCTGAAAAAAATGCAAACTCAAACTTGGAAGAGACTAGATTCATGTATTCCGTAATTCCTTCAACTTCAGTGGCACATTCCACCACTACAATGGACTAAAGACAAATAGCCTTCTGAATGACAATGTCTACTTGTTAAACTCTGACTTTGTGTGCACATCAAAAGCTTTCTGAACACCAACGTCCCTTATTTATCTTTCCTCTTTCTGTTATGTAATGCTCTTATATTTTTAAATGACATAGACTAGTCACACGAGAATCAGTGGGACCTCACAAAACCCCAGCAGGGTAGAGGGCTTTGTAACACATTGAAGGATGCTTACATTTTAGCAAAAATACAGAAAGACTTGTAATCGGAGTGATTTTCCTTTATAGTCTATTAATAAAAGTATTATAGGCTTTCTTCTGTCTTTTAGCATGCCTTCCTCAATGCCTCAGGATTCCCTTTGTTCATAGTCAATGTCTAAAAGATTGCTTCACTTATTAAACTGATTTCCCTTTCTATTACAAAACTGTAAAAAATTGTTCATCTAAGAAAAAATTCCATCATTTTTCTGTAAACTATCTTAGATTCACTGTACTTAACAGGTATCATGGATTTAAGTGGAGGATTGTAGGCTGTCCAGGCAAGTGGTTGAGTCACCAACCCTGGAAGAATTTAAAAGAGGTGTAGATGTGGTGCTTAGGATATAGTGGTGCAAATCCACCATTAAACCATGCATGAGGTGGATGTTTTAGTGGTGGATTTGCAGTGTTATGTTTATAGTTGGGCATGATTGTCTTAAAGGTCTTTTCCAACCAAACCAAAAAGTAGCTGCTAAGTGCTGCACAAGCTGACAGGAATATTACAGTTCCAATTTTATAGGGAATTTTGGCCAAATCTTTTCTAAAATTTGGCCAAAACAGAATAGTGGGCTAATATTTCTTGTGGTTTTTAGTGTACATGATACTTACATTACATTCCTACAAAAAACTGGTATAATGCTATGCTGCTACAAAGCAAGGTGGGTTTTCTAACTGTATACATTACTTGGATGGATTTTGATTTTACATTTGAAGTATTTAGCATCACTGGATGTGCAGTATCTCTTTCAGGTGCAGTATTAACTTGTGAAAACACATAAAAATCATGCAGATTTTGTCCAAAAAACTATTTGTTAGACTTGCAGTATTTCTGTTCCAGGTGATTTGCCAGGGTTAATCCACAGTACTCATGTGCACACAAGAACTTGCTTGCCCCAGGACTTTTAAAATAGCAGAACTGTGATTTTCTGACTAGTGACTTTTTCTAGCATGGGATCAGCCCCTAAATTTACATCACAGATGGCTAAGAACCATTGAGATGTATCTTAAAAATGTACAGAAAATCCTGCAAGAGTAGCCATACTGTAATGGTCCCAAATTGTGGGTTTGATGATGAGGGACTGAAAAACACTTTGGGAGTAAATTCTCCTGTTTAACATTTTAACATTTTCTATAACATCACCCAAGAGAGATTACTCTTTTTCATTCACACTGTGGAGGATAGCTTGAGAATAGAACTACAAGTTGTTTATGCTCCTGTGTCCTTTTTTTCCTGGACTTCTTAGATTCCCGCAGCTGAAAAGATGAACTGGTATCTCTGTGTGTGTATCTCATAAATAACTCCAGTTTTAATCAGTGATTCTGAATATCAGATGTACGTCTCCCATTCTTTAGTCATCAGTAGGTATGAGTAATGTTTAATCAAGGTATAACTCATTTGATAGTTCAGAATAAACATAAGCATTGTGAAAGTCATTATTCCAGGCCTTGAAGAAGTTTCATAACAATGCTAGAAGATGGATCAGCATAGAACTAGAACAGCAGACAGATCCTATGGCTGTCTTCAAGAAGGCAATTACACAGAGGCATAGTGGATTGGAAAGCATTTCTACCATTATTTATTCAAATGCAAAGGAGAGAATGCAGTTTTTCTAAAGAGCAGAATTTTGTGAACCAGTCCACACACAGACAGTTTGTATTCACTTCTGAGCATAAAGGCACACACTTGAGGCGTGCAAGTGGAGATACACACCTGAAAGAGGTGTATCAATTCAACATGGTAGGTCTGCAGCACAACCAAAAAGTACAGAAAACAAGAATGGACACAATGACACTAATAAAATTAAAATGTTAAAATGGAAGAAAACTCCTTTAACCTTTATATGTCTAAAAATACAGACAATATGCATTACTGAAAACTTATTCAAGTTATATTCTATCTTTACTGAAGCTGGTGGAGACAGTGCTTGAGAAGGCAAAGATGATAACACTTTGTGTTCAAGCTTGTCTATCTATGTTATAGCGGGTAAAAAAACCCAAATAAACCCCAACCAACCAGCCAAAACCCAACAAAACATCTAAATCTGAGAACATGAAATAACACTATAAGAATGATTACATGCAATTTAAATTAGGAATGAATACTTTCTTCAGGAAAACTCTTTGAAGCTGAATTTCCCAAACTTTGCCAGGTAGCAAGCAACTGCTAGTTTCCAAGAAGTTACACTTGTAACCAAAGGTGGAGGGAACATATAGATGGTATTTCAACATACCATTTCCTCTAAATGTTTGAAACTATCGGAATTGAAAAGGAAGGTGAAAACAAAATCCACAATCAGTAATCTTGGAAAAGTTGATATTAAATCTGTAATTTAGACTTCCTTGAAAAGACTCATAGATCCAAGAACATCTAAGGAAATAATCTTGGTAGAGTCCTTTGTACTGTTCCTTGGCTATACAGGCCCTTAAAGGTCTTACTTCACTGTGTGACTTAGCTGAAAGTGAAAATCGGTAGTCCTTTCTCTGTGCTAGGATCATATTTAGAGGAATTTTTAGTGTCAGGAGTTAAAAAGAAAATAATAGTTTTCTGTTCTTTTTCAATGACTGCAATACAAATGAAAGGGTGAATACTGTAAATTTAGAGCTATGACAGTTGCTGAAACATAAGAGATCAAATGAAAGAAGTAATATCAAATGTAACTCAGTAAGAAAAAACAAAATGCATCCTGTGAATGTAAACAGATATGATCGATCAATCATTTATGGTGCCGCTTGGTCTTCCTGAGGTTGTGGTTCTAGCAAGGTCGACAGCTAGATCCAAGGGCCCTGATTATGAATCCTAGGTGTCCCTTTTCATTGCAGTACACCCAAAGTGGATTGTAAAACATCTTGTTCTAACTATGTGTTTAAATTAGAAATGAGTAGGCCTGTTGGAAAGTGGTCCCCATCTCTTTCTTCTTATATGAGATTCCACACTGGGCACTGAGATGAGTAAAATACATCTAGCTTTTACTCACTCAGCATCTGACTGCTACAATTTACTTTTTAACCCTATTTTTATATCCCCCTGCATAACTTAGAGATTCTGATTTGGATGAAAAGACAGCATATACTTCCTTACTCATGCAACTCTTCCACAGATTGTTTTTAGATGGAGCTTTGCTGAAAGGAAGATGAAAGCAACTCAAATGTAGATTGAAGATGTGTAAAGATCCCTGTGCTACATGTCATCTTTGAATAACTCGTTACTGGTCTATAAAGTTGTCTAATTGTATGATAGGATAGGCCTGTGGCAATCTGCATGGATTATTTACTTTTAAGCATTTTTAGAAGTAGCATCCTATTTCTATTTCATATAACATTCTTTGGTCTGCTTTTTTCATATGCAAAAATATTGATAAAATTACACTTTTTAGAGACTGTGTTTTGAATGGAATTGAAAGAAACAAAAAGACATTTAAATGGACTAAATCAATGCACTAAATGCATAAACTGCAAGGCACATGCTTAGTAAAATGAGTTTTCTAGAATACAGCTTAGTAAAAATGGAAGCACAAAGCTCAGAAAACCAAAAGTTCTCCATTCTTTTTCAGCTTTTTTCCATGTTTCTTTTTAAGAGTAAACTTAATTTGAGAAACTGTAGGCTGCCATTTCTGCTAAACAGTCCTCCTTCAATAAAAAAGCAAAGGTCTTTGAACAAAAATTTAATTGCTAGAAAAAAAAAAGAGAAGCTTTTCAAGTGCATCTTTTCTCCCCCCAAAATATGCCTCCTCTTATTTTATTAAAGAGTGACATTTTTGTCACGAGAAAGAACCCAGTGTCAAATGATTAAAACTGGTACACAAAATTTCAGAAGAAAATGTCCATAATTTATATCCAACTCTGGTAATTTGTTTTCTATCAGAAGGACACAACCAATCCAGTTGAGGGGTTAATCACAGATTTCTGGTCGTGCATGTGAATGAAAGTGGCCTCGGGGAGGTTCTTACAAGGACCATGGACAGTTCCATGGCTGGTGCAGCCGCTGCTCTGGAGGGCACCGAGTACCAGCCCAGAGAGCAGGAGATGGATTTCTTCAGGGACATGGCTTTCACCTTGGTCCTTCTGGTTATTCACTTGTGCCCACAAACAAAGATTCAGTGTCTTTTGTCTCATTACTGTATATTTTTCTACTCAACAATTATCCAAAAAATTGCTTCTTGTACTTCCTTTTGTCATATTGTAATTTGTTTCTCAATTATTCATTATCCACTCTTTCCACTGAAAAAAATTATGCCCCTAAACAGATCTTTCTGATATCTCACTGTGTTTATTGTCACTTTTCAGTTCTTTGACATTTTCCAATTCCTAGACTGAGTACTTCCTGTGATAATTATGGGATGGTAGGTTCTCTTTCCCGTCCTGGTAATCTTCCCAAGTACTGTGCACCCCACCTACCCATCAGTAGGCTGAAAACACTTCACAGAGATTCATTCACTCAATTATTCTTCTTTGCTGGCCATAAATATAAATTAACCACAGAACCTCAGACCTGCCAAGGTTGGAAGACCTTTGAGCTCATCTAGTCTAATCTTCCACCTAATACCACCAAAATCACTCCTAAACCATACCCGCAAGTGCTGCATCCAGAGACCTCTTGAAAACTCCACCACCTCCCTAGATAAGTTATTCCAATGCCCAGCCACTTTTTCAGTGAAAATACATTTTCTAATATTTAATCTGAACCTCCTCTTGTACGACTTAAGCCTTCTTCCTCTCATCCTTTCACTTAAGACATGTCAGAAGAGACCGACCCCACTTCACCACACCCTCCTTTCAGGCAGTTGTAAAGAGTGAAAATGTGTCCCCTGAGCCTCCTTTTCTCCGGGATAAACACCCCCAGCTCCCTCAGCTGCTCCTCATAGGACATGTTTTGCCCCAGTTGGTTCTCCAGCACATTGTTTTGTTTCACCAATTCATCACAGCATTTATTTTATCACCTTAAAATATTCCATAAATGATTATTTTGATTTTTAAGCTCAGAATTCTGCTACTACTGTTATCACACATTCTGTGCCCCACCAAGGGAGATAATAAGCATCAAGCTGAATTATTGAGAGGAAGTGGTGAAAAAAGCCCAAGTATATTTCAAAGTACAATGTCTAAAGAAATAAGGAAAAGACTGTTCTGGATGTACAAGGCCATTTCTAGACCATTTTCACTGTCCTGAAGAAGATATTAAAAATATTTGAACCCAGAAAAAGACTAGTCAGTGTGCCTTATCTCACAGTCTGATTGTGTCTGCAAAGCAGAATAATAGGAGGGAAGGCAAATGAGGGAAAAGATAAAAAAAGAAAACCCAAAGATAAACCATATTAAAAGAAGAACAAGGGACTATTTTGCTTCACAGAATTGTTAAGACAGCTTGCTGAAACTCCACAGAGGTTACTATCTTTTAACAGGCAACCCACTATGCAGGAGGGGCTAGACAGAGTAAGACCCTATAAACCAGTTTTAGAGGGTCTATCCATACAGCCTTTATGGTCTGATGCACATTCATAAGAGAAGTGGGATCTCCTCTGCCAGCTCATTTTGGGACCTAGTTCCCATGGCAGTTCAAGTTCACTGGGAACGACGGGGGCTTACATAGATATGACTACAGCCATCAGCATCACAAATTTCAGCCAAGTATTTGAGGACACAGTTAAAAAGTAGCACATGTGAGGTCAGGACCTACACGGGATTATGTTTTTTTACAATTACCTGTTTATGCAGTTTGAAATGCAATGTTAGTCTGAAATAGCAGAGGAGGCACACGATTTACCTGTGCCTCATACTGGTGTTCCACAGAACTGATTGTTGGGTTACCCTGCTAGCAGTGGCAAATTAGAGCATGAAAAGGTGGAAAAAGGGCAATCTTTCAGAAGATATAGAAAAGGTCTTGAAGTAAGATCTGTGAACACAATAATCCTTTTCTTGTAGCAGAAATTTATGCTTTCCTTTTTAGAAATAAACTGGAAAGCAAATTTTACATAGGGCATACTGTGTGGCAAACATATTTGTTTTTCTATGCAGTAAAACCAAGCCCTTGCATGTTATGGTTAATTATTTCCGACAAAAAATAATGATTTTTTTTTTTTTCACTTTCAATGTCTGCTGAGTTTCCCATCCCAATCATGTGTACCATAAACTGAAATCTTTTATTAGTTTTTTAACTATGCTTTTACCAGCTTTAAAGTAAGAATTATCATAAGCACAAACATATTATCAAAGACATCCTGTATCTGGAAAGAGGGTTGGTCCTATCCTAGCTGAAGCACAGGAAGAACTTCACTAGTTTAGAGAGAGAGAGGAGAAGACAGAACAAGCTTGTTTTTTATCCAGATCAGATATAATTGGTGGATAGAAACTGAAGGCGAGTCAGAAGAAGCTGTTAGAGAAAATGGGGACAAAATCAGGCTAACATTGTTTTAAACTTCCAGTAACACCTCACTGTGAAAACTAAGCTCAGCCACCATACAGATGGGTTCTTCAAAGCATTTTCTGAAGCATAATGGAGACACAAATGCAAGGATATGATGTTCCTATTCTAAAGAGACAGAAATATAAGACTGAAGGCAAAATTTTCAGCAATAGGGACCCACAACTTTTCATTCTGTCTTGGAAAAACAGGTAAGATGCTGAAAATGCTCATAACCAGACTCCAGCTGAAGGTGAATGGACTTCCTTTTCTATTTTTTGTTCATGGGAAAAGCCTACCTTCCCAATTTCTTTTGTGTTATTACAAACATTTTGCAAAATTACATCTGCTAATGAGGTTTTATGCAAAGATGGAATGCAGAATACACGTTCTCATTATTAAAAAAAGAAAAAACAAAACTCAAAGTCTCATATATATTAAAAGCAAGTACTGATAGCAGAAGCTATTTTCAGTCCATTTTTTCAGTAGTCTTTATAAGTGGCAGTGACATTGAGATATTCTCATTAATATTTTGACTAATCACATTGTAGGCCTGAACCATCACAAAAATTAATTCATAGGGATCCTTTTCCACCTATTTAATTTGGTATTGTATCAGGATTTCTACATGGAAATTGTGGAAGTTTAGCCTTTAGGCCTATGTTGCCCTCTTTGACATTCATTTAAAGAAACAGTAATTTCTTCTCTGCTTGTTGGTGTTCCTAATTTTCTAGAATTGTATTTGAACTTTCTGGAAAACATTATTTTGAATTTAAGTGTCTATAGTAAAGTAGACAAAATGAAGTAGGAAAAAGAATCTGTACATAAAAAGAAAGAAAAAATAACTAATGTGTTCCCTCAATTATATGCCTGGTTTGCTGAGACCTGGATTAAAATCATAGAAGTTGGTGAGACTTTACTGGAGCCCTGAGCAAGCACAGTGAAAAGCAGAGTTTAAGAGCCTTTTCAGGGAACACTGTCACTGTGCAGTGGATAGAAGGTTTGGTGATGATTGTGTGTGCGAGTAATATGACTGGGAATAAAAATGTTCCCCTTCATGGCTGTGGCGTTTCATGATTCCTGTCTGGACTATCTGTCTCTGTTTTGTCTGTGAAATTGTTGAGACTAGTAAGGAGCACTGTATTTTTCTGGCCTCAAAACCAGCATATTGGATTGTTAGTAGATACCTTGTATGCAGTTACACATAGAAATGGTCAAGAACTAAGCACTCACTTCACAGATAAAGTAAGCAGATTCTGTCCAAATATTCACTGTCTGCCAGATCAGGAGAATTCTCCCTTTCAACAAATTTGATCAAGTCCAACAAGCTGTGAACAACCTTCAGATAGATTTTGCAGTTGATAAGAAGATATTCATATGTGAAGCACTGAGTGAGACGAGGGTATTTCTAGTAGCCTACATTGCTGCAAGTCACAGACATGATGACTTTAAAGGAAGATGCTGTTTCCCTTTAACTCATTTTTTTGTCCTCTCTGAAAATTGCATAGGAAAACAGCAATAGAAGAGAACTGGGGAAATATTCAGCAACATCAGTAGAAAATCTGAACCCCAACATTGCTGCCCTTACATTGAGGAGGTGGTAAATGTAAATCTTGCTGTTGGTATTTAATTGCTATTTTAGCACGGTGAAGAGAGCTGTATATGTTCTGCATCTCATGCAGCATATTTGGCACAAGTAGGAATGTGTGGTAGAATTCAAAAAGACATTAACAGATACCAATTACATTAATCTAAGACAGACCCAGACTCAAGATAGTAGAGTCATCTTCCTGATGCTGTCTCTGGAGTTTGGTTCCCATTTGTGTGTTACCCAAATATTTCACTGAGACTTCTGGAACAGAAGTCCAGAAAGTGCCATTACCATGGGTTTGGCAAAAATAAATAGATTTGATTCTTCTTCCTGGATGTAAAAAATGGCATGCTAAAGGTTATTTTTCGTTTGGATTTGAGGTCAAAACAGAAGCCTCACAGCATCTATTCCATGATGGCTGCTTTCTGGGTCGAAGCTGACACAGTGCTGACTGCCTCAGCAACCCAGAACCGCAGTGCCAGACTGTGCTGAGTTAACAGCTCCTCTCTGCAATGTTGCTACCTAGAAAAATGGGACATGGGCAGACTGCCTTCATGCTCTGGCAGTACTTAGATCCTGAAATAGTTCACTAGGGACTGCTGTGGACAGTCAGGCACAACAGAACAGCCCTAAGGTTGAGTCCTAATGTTCCATGATGCATAAGGTTGGGGTGCATTAATAATGGTATTACAGTCACAGTGGTTGTTCTTATCCTCAGATTCTGTGCTCATATGATGCTGTGTTTTGGATTTATGACTAGAACACTGTTTGGCTGTTGCTGAGCAGGTCTTGAATAGCCCTGATGTATTTTACTTTTTTCATTTTTTCAATTCTTTTTTTAAAATTTGTATTGGAAGAATTCCTGTGAATCTTTGGGCATGCTCCTGTTTTTTATTATCAATCCATGAGATATCACTAGAAATTAAACCAGTCAAAACTTTTTCCTGAAAAATCTACAATGCCTATTTACATGGCAAAAACCACGTAACAGAAGCTTTTTTAACCAGGGGTTTCACCAAGTTCTTTGACTGGCACACACCTCTCTTTTGGAACTTTTTTTTACTCAGTGGGCAGAATTGTGCCTTATTAGCTCAGGCTTGGTTTTGGGGATTGGAAAGGAAGTACTATTTTATAAGGAGTTTTTCTCAGAAAAGTTCTCAAACTTTTCAAAGTTTGGGTAAGGTTTGCCAGAAGGCCAACAATGGTCTCAGTTGAGTTTTTCTCTCAATTCTCTCTTCAATTGAGAATTGAATGTCTTCAAATCTCTCAAGTTGGAGAATAACATGAGCCAAGGAGCCACAGGAATGGTGAAGAGGCTTTCTGTGGGCTGGAGAGCATTTGAAGGGGTAGCCAGAAGTCCTGAATAAAGCCAGTGGTCACTGCTATGTCAGCTGTTCTTGCTACAAATCAGGCATCTCTTTGTATTGCTCAGGCCTTTCTGTAGGGGAAAGAAGGGTATGCCTATAAAATAATTTCCATCCTTCCCCTTTTGGATGATTAGTGAGATAAGAGTTGAGTACACAAAGGTAAGATTTTCTATCGAAGCAGCAAGCAGAGCTCTTTAAACTCATTTAAAGATCCCATCATAAGTCTACCTAAATACTTAAAAAAAACCCCACTGGAATCAATCTACAACTTTGGAAGCAAAGGAGATTCAGGCAAAGTTGTCACCATTAAAACCCAGATTCTTGCATTTCTCTTTTCCCAGTAAAAACAGCCAATACAGTATTAAATTAATATGTACACTTTGACACAAAGCAAGTGCATTCCAAATGCTCTTGCTATATTCTTATCTCAGCTGAGTTCTGTGGTGCATATGGCCCTCCACCAGAATGTCTCACAATCCTGTACAATGTTTTATCTTTACAAAGAGATTATCAGAAAATATAGACCAACTTGGCAAAACAAACATACCTCCTGGTGGTATATAACACTGCCCAGAATTAGGGGACTGTGATACTGCATATTTTCTTGCTGACCACATCATAAGGTTTACCAACTACATCTGGCTTCTGTCAAACCTTGGAAAACAGCAGACTGGAAGGCTGTCCATGATTGCAATAGAAACCATGAAAAGCAGCTAAAGTGAAAGTTAAGACAAAACCAGCAAGTCCCTTTCCATGTTTCAATATGAGGCCACCACCTTGTAATCATCCCAGGGATGCAGTTAGTTTTGCTAAAGCTTTTAAGAATACAAGGGCCAACAAGATCTCTCAGTCTGCTCAGTCCTGCCACCACTGGTATCACTTGGGCAGCAGTGGCACTTACACACCTGCCTATCCTCCCTTGCAGACATTCTTGTTCTCCACATCTGAAAGGCTGTCAGGGATTAACAGAAATTGCCTATCAACACTTTCATCAGTCCCAGGGATTTCTGATCAAACTGGAAACAAACTGGCTCCTCTCTGGGAAAGTTTAAAGAAAACAGGCAAGCAGTTATAAGCTGAAGAGGAAAATCAGTGGGTAATATTTCAGTGAGCAGCTCTTCAGAGCTCTGCCCTTCACTGACACCTATAGTTACCAAGGTGTATTTTGCTACTGGAATGTCAGGTGTCATTGACAGAACTTGAACCTGAGAATAGACTGAAAAGCTCTTCATACATTTTGATTCCTTACAGCTAATCTACTCTGCCATGTTATTATTTCCTGGATAGTTTTCTTCTAGTTTTCTTAGAAAACACATGGAGCAATTTCAACCCTGTGTAGCTCTGTAAAAGTGTATTAGTTAATGCTTTGTTTGAAGTTGTATGAAAGGTGTTTGTGAAGTATTAACATTTTTGGAGAATGCTTGTTTAATATACCTTGTACTGATGGAATAAAAAGCATATAGGAAAAAGAGAGTTTCAGCACACTGAGTAGCACAAAGGGAACCTAAGTTAGCTGTTTTCTGGTGAGGAGAACTGTGATGGGGAACAGAAAGCAGCCTATAACTCAAAAATGTTGAATGGAATTATAACAATATAATTTGGAGCGATTTCTGTCCTCTTCCTACGAGTCAAAGACATCTGAGTTCTTGATCATTAATTCATGGTTTGCATGGTTGCAATTTAGCAATTCTTTTATTTTCTGTTTTCATTTTACTATCCTGGAAGAAGCATCCTTGCAGTATTGCTATTCTTTGCACAACAGACATAGCCAATGAACATTTCAGAAATGGAAGTACATGGCTGTAAATTAGCCCAAATATTGTGTTATGCTAAGACAGTCACTAGCACATGTTTAAAGACCTGTCATCAGCAAAGAGGCTGTGACAGCATCACAGCCCAAGCAGAATTACTCTGAATACCTCTAGAGCTGCAGTGCAAATGTTGGGTAGGGGACCTTACACATTTGGAGAATTTGCAGTAGTGCACTGTGTCACCTATGAGCTCTGCTTAGTGTAGGAGCAATGGAAGTAAACATCCTCCAAAACTCAAATAATTTTCCGGCACCAAGCTTTTTTGTGAACCTAAAGTTTGGGTAAGATTTGCCAGAAGGCCAACAACGGTCTCAGATTCCTTTTCCTCAATCCTTCACAGCCTCATATTTTGCTCCAGAAAAACCTGCCTTTGGTGCCTTCATGGTGTGGTGTATTCTTCATGGTGAAATATCCAATGTATCTTTGTTATCTCACTTCTGTGTCTTCTGGCACTGTGATAACTGGCTTTCTCTCTAGTGTATTGTAGTGGCATTCAGACTGGGAGGTTAAACTTCCTTAACAGGCCCCTCTGCAGCCCCTTCTCCAGTCCTGAAAAAGTGCAGAAATGTATTGGGATGCTTTAAAATGCTGCATCAAACCACACAAACTGAAGAATTACAAGTGGCTCTGAAGGCACTGCTTCCCCTGATGAAGCAGATCTTTCTGACTCCTTTTGCATAGCTCAGGAGAAAGCCTGAAACCCAGAGACAGCTGGTACCTTCTGCTTACCATTTAAACAATCCCTTCTCAGATCTGTTGGAGTTGGTAGACCAGATTTGCCAGTGACAAGACCAGATAATGATAAAAACAAGAAAAACAAAACATCCCACTGTGGTGCTGAAACGTTTCAGAGCCCTTTAAGGATCAAACACTTCAGACTCATTTCCTCTATCCTTCCCCAGGTCTGTCAGATTCAGGGAGTCTCCTATCTGGCACCCCGCTGTCTGAGCAAAAAACAGGTTACAGGAAGTGGTGACCATTCCTTTGGACTACGAGGATCCTTCCTTGTCCATTCCAGTCCTGTTCTTACCCTTCTTTCCCTGAACTGGCAGTTCATATTATATGTAAGCCAGGTTTTCAGAGAGCCATGGTGAAACTGTTCTAGACCAGCTGATTCTCAGTGAATTTGCAGCCCACAGCTGCCCTCAATGTCTGTGTAAGGGGCTCCAGCTTCAGTCCAAGTCATTGTCCTCTTCTACTTTACCTATTTTCCCAAGTGACAGATAGAGTTTTTGGCTCTGGATATATATACCCAAGTAAATGCCATCTTTTACTGGCTGTCAAAGCATTCATGATGAAGACCAGTGAAAGAATTCATTTGTAAAATAAATATAACACATTTTAATGAATAACTTGCAGAGCATACGTAACAACCTGTTTTTAAATGAAATAACTCTGTTCTTTTAAATTCCCTTTCCTAGCCAAGGCGTAACAGGGGTTAGTGCACAGTATAGACTAATTGCCTACATAATTTCATTTTATGAAACAAAGCTCTTTAAAAAAATTATAGGGTTATATAAAAGCATGTGAAACCACTAAGTCAGCTTTGTTTTCAGCCTCATTCAACAGTGGCAGTGCTTTAGATGTGGTGTGAACTGTAAACATTATTTTTTGGGGAAAAATATGTCATAACTTTGTGTTCTTGTACCTGCCTGTGTGTCAATGATATATTCTCTTGTCCTATTATAATGTTTGCTCTCAGGTTTTTTTTGCCCCTCTTTCTTTGCAAGAGAAATTGTTTTGTCCTCCCAGCCCCCCTCAGTAAGTGAAGTCCCTCCCTGTCCCTGGCTTGGTGTCTCTCATCCTTGAACCTGTGTTGAGCCAATCATTTTTCTGGCAGCAAAGAGATGAAGAGAGCTCCTTCGGCACTTCCCTCGGGTCATGAGCCAGAGCACTCGAGGGAGTTCTGTGTGTATTGCTTCTCCAGGATCCTCTCTCAAATCCTTGGTGTCAGTAGTGTTAGGCTACAAGGCCAGCCCATAAAAGAAGTTTTACTACTGGCTGAGCAGCAATGTCCTTTTTTTTTTTTCCTTCCTGTTTTTCTGTCCCTCAAAATAAACAACAGGAAGGGAAAAAGTAGACAGCAGGTGGCAAAAATACAACGGGAGCTGCTGTTGCTGGGCTGAAACCTTATTTGTACTACTCTGTGTCAAAAATACATATCAGCCATTAAGGCTGAGTGGTGGCAGCTTTAACGTGATGAGACCCTGATGACTTCAGACCTCCTATAAAATGCACAAAACAGAAGTTGTGGTGGATATATAACCTCTTCATTGTTAAAAGAGAGCATTTCCATGGCAGGCGAGACACCAGGGTGCAAAGCAGATCACAGAGGCCTAGATTTAGCTTCAAGATCTAAGCTCTTACAATACTGCTCTCCTGATAATACAGAAATAGATTTATTACGTATATTTGCTCAACATGTTAGCGTGCTCTCCTTTAATTAAAAGCACAGCCAACGCCCTGATAGCATCATATTGCTGGGACAAAACAAAATGATATTATCCACTCAGGCTCTTATCCCAACTGCGGGGTATATAAAGTGGATTAAGAGGGGAGGGGGAAGGGCAATTTTGAAAAATAGTGGTACAATAGCAAGCCTGTGATCTCACCTGATTGAATCTTATCAGTTTTTACCATCACTGTTGTGCTTTCTTTTTCTTTCTTCCTCTCCCTCTTTTCTATAACATATACTAAACAAAGAAGAAAAAAATCTTGCTGCAGCACTTACTGTTACCTTTTTACCCATTCCAACATGGAAATTCAAAAGTTATGATCTGAGAGAGAGCTAACAATGGAATTTAGAAGTTGCTCACAGTTATGCCCAGTGTATGATCAAGGTAAAGAGCTAAACATAGAAAATCTGATTATCATAACATGTTGCACAGTGAGAGGCAGACCTCACATAATGTAAAATCAATCCACTTAAATCTCTTTGTAGCCTGAGCTATTTCTGAGATGGGCAGCAAAGCCTTAGTGTAAGAAAGAGTGAGCTCTGTGTGTGAATAGGCGTGTGCTGAATAACCCGCCCGCCTTGGGTGCCATGCTAGAATGGCTAATTCTCTAATGCACGTGTATTTTACCTAAGCCCCTTTTAAAAAGTTTTAGGTTTTCATGTATATGATTAAAATTGTGGTTTGCAGTGCCAGAGCCAATTTCTTGTTCTGGAGGTGAGGCTGCAGCTTGCTGTGCTGCAAATGTCACCAGCGAGGCATTTGTTAGGGCTGCACTGCATGCCGGTTAATCTGTTTACTTATGCAATGGTGGAAATGTGACCTGGCTATTGTGGTGATTAACAGAGTCAAATATCCTCACATTAACTAGTGAGCTGGGCAATCAGGCTGGATTATTGTTACATTCAATTTAAATTACAGTGGCATGACAGGTCCTGAGGTATTTAGTAACGGATTTCACAGCACAGATATGCTTCATGTGTAATGAATAAACTCTGGAGAGCAACAAAAGGAAAAAAATAAAATAAAAAGGTATTTTATGATCATTGTGAAAAATTTATGGAGTGTAGCTGGCATGAAATTCTATAAAATGAACTGGCTCCAACCAGTCCAACAACAAAGCATGCACTTTTCTTCCTGCTGCTTATGAATTATTATTACTGAGTCCTCCTATGTTTACTCATTAGCATTGAGCCCTTCGCAAAACTGTGATTCAAAATTGAATTCTTCTTAATTGAAAATACCCCCAGTATGCTGGGAGAAAAAATGAAGGGGAAAAATGGCAGCAGCACCACAATAGGCCAGTTAGCTCTGTGATAGTCAGAGGGGGTGACTGCTCTGAACTTGAATGTTATTCAGGATTCACAGCCGGACTATAGGAAGGAAAGAGCAGGTTGCATTCAAGTTGTTCTGCACACTGACATACATATAATTTAAATATTTAGCCACCGGTGTGCTGCTGCAGTGCGTTAGCCCGCTAGCACCAGAGTGCATTAATCCTGTTCTCCCTGCGACTTGCTGACTTTGACCTGTTTTATGCTCTGTGACTGAATAACACATAGCACTTTGCTTGGGGAAAAAAAAAAAAACCCTAAACAAAACACACTATGATCTCAACACACATTGGTTTCAATTAACTTTTAACCATTTGATTGCACTAATTCTAGGCTGTTAGTTAGCTATTGCAGAGCTGGCTGTATTGATTTTGAGCAGAATAAACTGAAGCACAAAACAAAGACTGAATTTTCACAAAATAATCTTCCTTTTTTCCATTAGTTTCATTATTTGCTGGCAAATATTTTTGCAGATGATGTTCTGATACTCAAAAACATTCTGATGAGAAATAAAATACTTTAGGATTTCAGCTAGTATTATCTAGCATTTATTGAAGCATAGGAGAATGATGCTACAGTACAGAACTGTTGAAAAATGTTTTATATTAAAAAGTACAGAAGGCTGCAAATAACAAGTGTCAGTAGTGAAAAGATTGTGGCTGGTGAGGTGTTTAGGTGCTGCTTGGTGGATCTCAACCAGGGCAGAAGTAATGGAGCCTCACATGGAAGCCCTGACTTTGTGAACTTGCGTGTACCTATAATTTAAATGCAATATCAGAGAACTGAGATTACAATGAATCTGCCTTCATTTAATTGCAGTCTGATGTAAAGCCTTTAAAATCAGGGACCATTCTACAAAGGGGAATGAGGGAAGAGTGTGATATCTGTGCTGTGGCTTATGAAGGAAGCTCATGCTGCTACAAGCATGCAGTGGCAAAAAAAAACCAAACGGGTTTTCTGCTCCAACTTTTAACCTCAAGATGCTGAGTTCCGTTCCACCTTGGTCAGAATCACTAAGAGGCCTTCAAATCCAGTCCTCTTTGAGCACCACTGTGAGCTCACCTTTGCATCTCCTGGCTGCTTCTCCATTGCTGGGAGTCATTGCTGGCGACCCTGTGCAGGTGTGAGAATTAAAGAAGAGAAACATGAGGGGAACAGATGTGCACTCAAGCTGGTCTGTGCTGGATGGTGATTAAGAAAAAGTTATTCCTATCATTAAACTTATAAGAACTTCTACATTTGGCATCCTTATTCTGTAATTCCTTATATGCAGTAATTCCTTATTCTGAAGTATATTTTAAAGTACTAGTGGTAAAAATTTTCAAGGATAATACTCTGAACTCTGGAATGTGTAATTACTGGCCATGTAGTCCAGTAATTCCTGCAGTGCTCTGAGCTCCCACTAAACTGCTGAGGAACCACAAGCACTACAAGCATCTCTTGTGTTGCAATCTGCCTTGTACATCCCTTTCATAAAATGCAGCTTTCTCCACTGTCTATGGAATATCAATGTGGAAATCAAGAGAAGATTGCATCTCTAAAATGCTCTGTTCTACCAGACATGCTCTGTAGCTACAGTTGTATGCAGCTCCCCATCTGGCAAGGTGCACCTGCTGAGCTTTCTGCTATTGAGTCCTGTATAAAACTCCATGCCTGTCAAAGCGTTTTCATATGGAGACAGGTGTATTTTAAAAATATTTATTCAGAAGAAGTCAGCACCCTGTGGGCCACTGAAATTTTACACTTCATCAACCTTAGTGTTGTAGCTATGGCTGTAAAATATTCCCCTCCCATTAGAATTTCCAGGCAATGGCATTTTGCTAAAAGATGTCCATTTGCTACCCACTCCTCTCAAACCAGTTTGTCACAGCACACTGATGAGTCTGAGGAGCTGAGTCCAGCATTCAGCTCAGTTGTTTTTGCAGACAGTGATGAGAACAGGTCATTTTGCCATTTCACCCTTAGGCAGTTCCCATTGCTGGAGACTTTTAGCATCTTCCCTCCCTCTAACTGTCACATGAGATAAAGTGGGAGGATGCAGGGTGATATGGCTCTCCTACCAATCAATAGCCTCAAAAGTATGTGCAAGAGTCATCTGACCAGAGAGTCACTGCTGTGTAGGAGGCACAGATAGAGTGCCAAATAGCAGATGCTTATTGAAGATTCTAATGATTTTAGCTGGAGAATGGATCCCCAGGTCCCTTAATTCTGCAGACTCTTCTTTTAGAAAATAGCAATAAATAAATCTTATGCTTTCCCTCTGTTCAAACTTATCTTCAGGGCTTTTCTGCCTCCCCATGACATAAAATGATATGGTTCCACTATGCAAAACAAGAACATTATGCATTATCTGCCCTCCTGTGTCCAGGACATACTCACTCAACCCAGAACTATCCTGTCACATCAGTAAAGTTAGTAACCTCAGGTGACCAAAGCATTAATACTTTATCTATCTGAGCTGGCTGTGTATCACATCTACTGCCTGTAGAAGACAATATAAAGTGGTTTGTGTAAGAAACAGGAAACCTGAGAGAAAGATATACTAATACAGTAAACTAAGTTATGCACAAAACATGCATGACACAGAAATATATTTGTGATCCCTATTTTAAATGACCTCTCTGCAGTAAATAGCAGCAATCTTCCAAAAGGAAGACACACAAAGAATCCACAGCAGCCCCCTCATTTAGAGCCCAGTGACTCACTTGGTTGACTGAGATAGTTGCTGAGATTGCATAAAGATAGATGGTTAAAGAAAATTATGGAAGTAAATTTTCAGTGAAAGCATAACCTTTTCCATCTTGTTATAAATTCTCTCTAGAGCATAAATCAGTATCAGTTACATGCATTAAAACAGCAGCACCCCAGTTGGGAACACAATGCCCTCCCCCTTGCACATTTTAAAGGACATGGCACTAAGTAGAGAGAGCAATAATTTCCTGAAGATTCATGAGCAAGGTAATTTGACATACCTGGTGCTGCCCAAGCCCAAGTTTAAGTTACTATAAATAAAAAGGAAGGAGTTTGTCTAGGCTGCTGTGTGTGTGGTGCCGAGGCATTCAGAAGAGTCAGTTGCTGTGGGCATCCAGTTCATATGCTCTGAAGCATCACATTTCACTGGGATGCTTGACAACAGAAAAGTTTGCAAATGTTGTTCAGTATTTGGAAAGAGCCTGGAGTCACTGCAAACATTTGAGAAGGTGACAGTAATGTCTTTAAAGGGCTTCTTGTCTTAGCAAGGGTATTTCTTATCATTTATATAGTAAAACCATTCTTTGGATGTCAGCAGAACGGAGTGACTGTTGGCTGAAGACTGACTTTGAGGGCTGCTTTGGTTTGGATTAGATCCAATCTAGTCCATAGGAGGAGGAGTGGGGGTGGGGGAGGGGAAATTGCACCAGGTTGCTTAATTAATCCGGATGCTTTGCTCATTATACCTTGAACTTCCTCAGAGGACAGGAACAAACTAGCTTGCTCAGAGTAAAATGAGTATAACATCAACAAAAATCAAAAGCAGGGTGTGGGGTGGAATTATTTAGAGTGGTGAGCCTGTATGTGAACAAACAAAAATGTAAGGCAGAATCCTCTCAAGCCTGAGTGAAATGTCAAAAGCAGACACACAAGGGTGTGCAAACATCTGCACACACATCTGTACAGGGATATACATTACAACCCTGCCTAAATGTGGTGAAGGAGGAAGCAGAACCCTTTGCTGACACTTTTTGCCCTCAGAATCAGTCAGAGGAAGCAATGCTCAGACAGCTACAAAGGTACAGGCTCTGCACCTGCATCCCAAGTGGCCATGCAAATTCTCCTGCTACATAAGAATGGGGCTGCTGGACAGCCAAATTTGACCTTCATTCTACTTCCCTGAGAGGGTGAGTCTCCTGTGGGAAGCCTGCTTTGAACCAGCCAGAGATGTCACAGAAGCATGGAACTGGCTGACACAAAGCCTTCAAGACCAGCAAAGATGTAGGTGATCCACTCTTCAGGGACAGAAGGTTTATTTAGGGATAGTGAGTGGTTTTGTCTTAAAGAAACCCCCAGACCACGAGAGTGGATGGAGATGACAGCTACAAAAAGAAAATTCATGGAATTTGCATCCATCTAGAAGAGTAATTCCTGTAGTCAAGTAATTCCTGTGTTTAAATCATTTGGCTACCAACAAACAAAGTCCAGAACTCTTTTCTCTGACTCCCTGCATTAGTGAAAGGAGATTTCTGGACATCAGTCTAGCCAGAACTGCAACCTTCCAAGAGTCTGATGTCAAATACATAATAGGGAATACCCATACCTGGATCAGTGGGTCCAGATTAGGTAAAGCAGATCATGAAGCACCATGCCTCTAGGGCTGCCTGGGTATTCCCATCTGTGTTTCTGGTAGTCTGGCAGTGGCAAGAGATGGCAATCTAACATCAGAATAGCCTGGGGGAATGAAAGAAAGGTGTATATATCTAACTTTAAAATAAATTTAACAGAGGAATTTTCCTCAGAGAAGGTGAAAAATTAGCCAGTCACCCCACTTTGCACTTTTACCCAGAACATGCAACCTAGAGGACTATTCAAAACCATACAGCTTCAGACTGCTCTGTTTCCCTCATGGTGATTCACAATGGGAAGTTGTGGGCATCCCCTCAGAAGCTAAAAAATATGTCTTCAAGGATCAAAAATATCAGTTGATTTAGGTGGATTTGAATTCTCTTAGTTCCTGCCATTCTTCTGTGCTGATTGCCAGCAAAGAACTACTGAATATGAGTGGAAAATGTAGCATGAGGTGCACAAAGATGGATCAAATACAACCTTCTGTGTTGCAGCGTCCTCCTCTCTGCAGCACATCTTGCACTTACATGGAAGAATTAAAATGATTACCTCGATGATATATCTTGGGCAACAAATGAAGACAGCAAGAGGATTCTGTGTGTCTGAAGCCTTTCAATCATTTTCTTCTCTGAGGATGTGAGGGTTTCAGATAGGCAGATGTCATCCACCAGTGCAGAAACAGAAAAAGTTCAGTGTCCCTTTTACACAGACTGGCTGTTCACTTAAGGGTCCTGTTTATTTACTGTACATCTGGTACTTTTCCCCTCTCCATTCCTTTTTGATAGCTTGTTTTTCATATTAAAAATTTCCTCAAGAGCTCAGTACTAGCAAAGAATTAGATTAATATATTAGTATAACACAGCTGGTTTCATCACTGGGGCCAGATTCTGCCCATTTTGTCTGTGAATTTTCCCTTGAAACCTTCACCAAAACCTTCTCAATGTTATCTTTTTTGAACAACAAAGCCACTGAAAAACATCACACCTGGAGCAGTAGGAAACTACCAAGTCATGATCATTCCTCTTCAAGGCTAGCAATTAGTGTCAGTCTCCCTAAAATTTGTGAATAAGGTTCTCTGAAAATATTTGTGCAACTGTGACTTCAGTGGAATCAATTTTGATCATACTCTGGTGTAAATCCATGGACTTGAGAGAAGTTGGTCCTGATTTACAATGAGGAGAGCCAAGGCAAGCATACCTTTCTTTGTTTAATTTTGTTTCTCACCATTTTTCCCCTTGCTATAAACATTGATCCAACTGACAGTGTGGAACCATGAATTTCCCTCTATCTGCCCCAGGCTTAGATGATTTTACTCTTTTCACAACAAAGTATCTTTTAAAATTATGAATAATGTCTCTTCCTGCAGTAACCCACCTTTCCTTTTCACTGTGAGTAGCAAGCAATTTGATAGAAACCCACAAAGTGGGTTGGTAGTGAGTGACTCCATCCCCCTCCTCCCCAGCTGCAGAGCTGACCCTGCGCTCCAGGTACACTTGAAGTACCTCCTCATTAACAAAGGTCACACAGGGATGGCTGCTGTGGGACACATCCTGCTCAGATGCCCAAGTGCAGCAAATAAACAGGGACAGTTCTCCATATTGTGGATCAGCCCTAGTGGGGAGGTTTATAGCACAGAACTTCCTGCCTAAAATTGTTTTGAGAAAGCACCCTGCATATGGAATCTGGGGTTTTTAATACAATTAGAAATGGAGAGAAGTAAGGTGTGCTGTTGGGATGTATAGAAGTTGCATGTCAATATAGAATCTCCTTTTGCTGTCTCTCAGTCTTCCACTTACAGTGCTGATTTTTTTTACACACTCAAACCTTTAGTCTGCAGAATAGTTTTTATATTTACGTATTACTACTGTGAATTTCAGCACAGTATCTGCTGCTGCTGAAGAAAAATTTTCTTCTTCCCTAAAAGCCTGGGATATTTAATTTTCTCCAACCTTTATTGAAATAAATATTTTTTCTACCCTTATTTTTTTCATCTCTCCTTCATCCCTTGCTCTGCACTGTGAGAGTGCCATCAGTGTGGCCCTAACATGAGAGCTTGGTAGGAATTCTGAAACAGTTTTGAGATGAGTGAAAATGAATTTGTCCAGCCTCAGTTGCAGTGTTAATTAAATGTATTGAATGAGCAGTGGCTTTTGCTGTTAATAGATGAATGATCACCTTAGGAAACTCCTCTTTTATAAAAAGAGAAGAGCGTGCTCACTGAGGTTGCTTTGCCATTTTTAAAAAGTGATATTTAACATTGCTACAAAGAATTTGATGTTTAAAAGAACTGATTAGCACAGTTGTTGTCCATCACAGTATGCTATGCTCCCAGAGTTAAAACATTAGCCAAGTGCTATCCTATAACCATTAAACTACCTTCGGTTTCAATCAGTTTTCTAACACAGCCTGATTAAGAAAGTTCTGTTTACCCAAATAGGATAAGGTGACTGACCAGATGTTCTGATTTTAAAAGATCTGTTGGTGTCCCAGTGATTTCTGCTGGGACATTGAATTGTCCCAGATTTTCCTGCTGAGAGCTTGAGCAGCACAAAAGTTGCTTGCAAGGTAAAGCCCCTTTAGCCACTAAGGAGTTTGGAAAGAAGGATTAAAGGAGGATCCCCCTCCGAGTGTTGAAGATTCATCCAATGTGGTTCATGTTATACATGAGTTATTATAAACAAGTGTGATGGTGTCCTTTGCTGGAGAAAAGCTACAGAAAAAAAAAAAAAAAAAAAGAGCTGAAAATCTCCCTACTCTGCAGCCTACAGCAACCTAAGGAAAACAGGCTGCTTTTCCCTGATGCAGATCTATTGCCCACACGACGTGCAGAATACTGTGGAATTCCTAATATACTTTGCTTGGTGGTGGTTTCTGTGCCTGTGTGTGTATAAGGGGCAAGGGAGGAGGGCAAGGGGGAAGGAAAAAGAGAGAGAGGGAGAAAAAGAAAGAGAGAGGAAATCCTCTTTGTCCTGTGAAGTGCATCACACAGACCTCCTGTGTTGTAATGTAAAACCGCCAGGGTGGCTAGAATGACCATATGCTGTGAATGTGAGTGCTGTGCCTGTTTAAATGTAAATTCACTCTGTATCAGAATAAAAGAATATCTGTTTAATATGGAATGAAGGCAGTTTGGCAGGATATGCACTACTTCAGGTAAGCCAGAATAAACAGTAGCATTGATTAAAAGGAGCCCCCTATTCTGCACCTGTCATGTTCACCTCCTTTGCCACAAAGGCCTCGCTGGTTTATTTATCTGCAGAGCTGTTATAATATTTTGCTTTCTGAAGAGATTTGGAAGCCACCTGCCGTACCTTTGGCATTTCTTTAATGACAAAGCACTTCAGGCTCAAGTGCAAGCGCCCATTGTTCTGCTCCACAACATGGAAAAGAAGATGAATCCAGAAGCACAGGATCCAAACAGAAATTATTATTGATTTAATCACATAATCAGCAGCAAACACTTCAGGCTAAGATAGCAAATCCATAACAGCCTGCCCACATAACCACCCTTACAAATTTACCAGCAAACCACTGCGCACACTTAGCAAACAAGAGGAGCAAGGGTCACCTTCACTTGGCGGCAAAATATTGACATTCCTAAAGCTTAAATATGTTTTGAGTTAAGTGTTATCAATCAGTGATAAGAGTTGAATGTCTGTTAAACATAACTACATTGGCAGAAGGATTATAGAATGCTTTCTTGCCATAATCTAGAAGCATCTTTCAGACAAAACTCTGCTTGAAATCAATTGTGCACAAGGAGCTGCCTGCTGAGACCCATTCAGTGACATACAAAGGAAGAGAGAGTCTCCCTGTGATCTTTAACCATAACCAGTTATCTAATGAGACCAGGGCTTTAATTTCTTTTCACATCAAACATAGAATCAATGCTCTGGATTCAACAATGTGTGTAAACAGGCCGTGAAGCCATCCCTTCAGATGGCAGCCAATTCAGCCTTCCAAGCCCCCTGGCATATTTATTTCAGTGAATCCCCCTTTAGTTCCAGGTAACTGCTTCCATCATGTTGCTGCTGGCTCCCTCTGCACGGATGGCAAGGCAAACTCCCTCTTGTCAGACACCTTCCACTGGCAGTGTAAAGCCTGGGCAGCTGACTCTTGTAGAAACACTGCAAAAAATATTTTCAGGCTTCTTCTCTAACCAGTTTAGCAATCTTGCCTCGATTTTAACAATTACTACAGGCAAAGGGTGTTACCGTTCACGTCCCCTTCATATCTTGCCATCAAATGGCAGGATGCTGCTTTCACTCAGACAAATACAAAATTGTAGTAACATCACTGTAGTTTGCTTTAGAATTACACTGGCATAACAGGTGACAACCTGGTGCAAATGTTTAGAGCAAACATCGGCTGGGAAAGCCTAGTGACATTCCAGAGAGGATTAAAATGTGCTTCAGCAAACTGATTCATTCAGCCCTTGTCCTGCTCTGGGATATTTACAAAGTGGGCTTTTTGTTTGAAAAGAGGGCATTTTAAAGCACCAGTGTTTATTCTTAAAGATTTTGAAATTTTACTCTGCACACAGCAGGACATATGGTATGAAGACAGCATCTCTGGCAGCCTGACCTAAATGCAGAAAATGATTTTCCTAAATTTTATGCTGCTGCTAGTCTTTGCCTTTACTGAGAAAAGTGGATGGCCCTGTTGTGTGGCCCTGGTGAGCAGAGCTCCACTACACCAGCCCCTCTACTGTGTCAGGCTGTGCCATCTTGCTGCCCACAGCCTGTGCCTGCCCTCTCACCCAGCCCTGCTGCTGCACAAGGTGTTGACATCTCTGTGCTTCATTGCTGCTGGCTTGAAGCACTCCTCCCACAGAAACTAAGAGAGCATGAGTTTCAGCCATCAGTGATCCACTTGGATTCAAACTGGTTCATCTATAACTCAGGGAGCTGCAGCCACCACTTAAGAGCACATGGAAGCCTTTGTATTTTTAAGTAATAAATTTCCAGTAACACATGATAATCACACCTAAACAAACAAACAAATAAATAAATAAATAAATATACACAGTAGCAAAACATTCGATTGAATGCTTTGGAGCATGCCTGGGAAGGCAGAAACTGGAAGTATCTGTACATAACAAAAGTACAGTGGAATGAATCATGCTTTCCAGACAGACTGCTGCTGTATCAAGCCACTTTGAACTTCTCTGGGCTTTGATTGCTGAAACAGATTTGAGAATTCAGTTTTGGTTTTTTTTTTTTTTTTAGCTGGGAAGCACCAGTCAGTGGGCAGACATTAAAGAAGGGGTAAAATCAGAGTTTCTCCTGCCTTCACTTTGCCTCAGGACCCATGGCTTTGTCTCCCAGTCAAAGCTGCTTTGATTATAGCAGTGCTCCAGAACAAGGTAGGAGAGGGATCCCAGCTGTTTTAATTGAACTGTTTCAACCAAAGAGGAGCTGAGAAGCTGCAAAAGCAGTATTGTCCACCCTTGTTGTGAATGAACAGAGAGGATGATGCTGCTAGACCTGGATCCCAGTGGGGAGTGAGGCAGTGATATGGGTGATCCTCAGGCAGTGAGGTGAAGGAGAGAGTCAAGAGGGGGATTTAAGAGACTGGGAGAAGGAGTCTGTGTGATTGAAAGTTGTCCAAAAGACTAAGCTCAGAGGCAATTCAGATCCTTGCCCCTTTTGTTAGTGCAGCTCCTGCCACCATGGTGGTGAGCAGACTCTTTCACAGTATGATTGTATAAATAGATCAACATCAGTTTAAACAGCGTGGTGGAGAAATTTGAACAGAACACTAAAAAAGACACAAAAAAAAAAAAAAAAAAAAATCTAGACCTCTCTGCATTTTGCAAATGTCTGAGAATGGCTGTGATGACACACCTATTGAAAAGCAGGAGTAATTTTAGGTGGCTTGTAACAGCAAAAACACAACACAGACCAAACAACTTCCCCCCGCCAAAAAAAAACCAAAAACCAAACTCAAAACAAACAACCACAACAAAACCAAGAATAGCTTTTATCTGAAGTTCTCATACTGGGGGGATGTGGAGCTGGGACAGGACGAAAAGCCAGATTTCTAATATGCTGCTCTGCTATATTTGTATCAAGCTAGTCACAAATACATTTCAGATTCCTCTCCTCACTGATTTATTTTCAAAATTTGACTGGACAAGGGTCTAAGCAACATGATCTTACTTTGAATTTACATCTGTTTTGGGCAGGAGATTGGACTAGAGATATTCTAGAGTTCCCTCTTAATTCCAAATGCTTTATGATTCTATGATGTTTCCCCACAAAATGTTGACTCAAAAAGGATAACTCTGCCTGCTGGAGGGATGATGCAGTGTCAGGTACAGGCAAGCAGAGATGTAGTTTGTTGCAGAGCTTTAGGGGCATCTTGCAGAAAAATGTTTACTGATGTGCTGAGCTCTCAGTGCATCCATGGAGAAGCAGCATTAACCCTGTAGTTCAGAAGGTGTCAGGGCACTCTGGTGAATTTGTGCCCAAATGCACACATGTCAAGGAGATGCAGAATGGGGGCATTGCTATCAACATGTGACCTTGGGAGAAGCTTCATGGTGCCCGAAAAATGAAAGAAGAAATGAGTAAGAGACGGGGAAAAAAAGAACAATCAAGATCTAGAAGAAACGTAAGTGTAGGACAACAGGTTCTTTTCTCTGGACTTACAGTTCCAGAACAAACACTAATTATGTTGGAAAACCTAAAGATGTCCAGGTGAACATCTTCAGGGCACACTTCAGCAAAGAAGCAAGAAGCTGTTCTGTGTACCTTTGAAATATGTTCTGGTAGATGTTTGCAGTAAGACTGTGGGATGGAAGCAATAGAAGATATTGATACCAGGTTATAGAAATAACACTGTATTATAACAGAGTGTTTTTCTATATATTCATTTCATTAAAAAAATCTTTTCTATTGATTCTCTAATTAACACTAACAACCATAAAGACAATTGCAAACAAATATAGACATAAATCAAATAGATACTGTATAAACAACTGAACTTAATTTAGCTGGCCCATAGAAATCATTATGCAAGAATACCTGACATGGCACATACCCAATTAAAGGAGAATCTGAAAGATAACTATTGGAAGAGAATAATGAATCTAAAAAATAAATTTTAATCCAACCACAAATATGTGAAATACCTGTAAACTGACATAATATGACAAAGGCCAAGCTTGATTATTTAATATAGAGCTCTAAACGCATACTTAGACATATTAATAAGTGTTTTATTTTACAGATGTGTTAATCATTTATAACCCCCTTGATAAGGGAGGATCAAGCCTTAACTACACAAATACAGCACTAAAAATAACACTATATACTGAAATAAATCTGTTCATGGGATAAATTAACATATTTATTGAAAAGTGTACATAGAAAGAGATCAGCTATTTGTCTTCCACTGCTGATTATTTCTATGGTTTAAAAAAAAAGTGCTCTATCTGATTTCCAGTGTTTAGACGTTTTATGTGAGAAATGCCTCTGAAGAAATCAACATTAAGATTTCCTCTCAGAACTGAGGAGATCTAGGCTCTGTTTTCCCTCAGCTTCAGCAGATGGATGAAAATAGAAATTTATTATAGAATAATAATTATAGAGTAATAATTTGAACTTAATATTTTGATGAAATTTACTCCTACACTGCTGGTAAAAACCAGCATTCATTTATTCATGGAATAATCTGGCAGTGCGTTTCATTTGGGCCTCTCACCATTAAGACTATTCATACAGTATATCATTAAATTGCATGTTTTATTTTTACTTAACAGGTTTTTTGCCATTATTCTAGCTTTCTTAAACATTGTATTATTTATGCAGAGAAAGAATGCACATTGTTAAAAACCAAAGAACACCAAATGGCATGTTCAAATGTCAAGTCAGTTTTAATGCTAACGTTTATAAGAAATCAGGAAAAATGGTCATTCTCTGAGATCAGCTCAGTTTTAGATGCTCCAGATTTTGCACATCTGAGAGTATATTCATGATGTTGGCCTAATTGCCTGATTTTCTCCAACATTACAATTTTGCTACTGAAAAAATTGCAGTCTGGACTGAATCCGTTCAGGGTGCCTTTTTTTACAGTTTGCCCAATTTCTTTCTGAAAATGGCTTTTAATACCTGTTTCAGTTTTCACTCTTGTAAATAGAGGGGGCTCATAATACTTGTTTTTTCAAAGGATAGTGGAAGAACTTGAAACAGAAAAAATAGCATGCATGTGAGCTGTACTTCTGCAAACTAATGCACTTTGAACTGGATGATTTGCTAAATCCATGTGCAGAGTTTTGAAATGGAAATCATGAGTAGTGAACTATGGCTCTAGTGGGCATTATGAGAATACAATATAAAATAAATACTAGAAAATCCTTCATTGTGGTCAGCAGTCCAAGGTGTTTTGGGAGAATGGAAGACTTCTGAGCTCTGCCTATCAAGGAGCATAGCAGCAAACAGAAAGGCTGGTAAAATGTGTGAGCAGATACATTAATGTTGCCTCTATAAATCTGCCAGCACATAACTACAGGTTTAAACCTATTGCCTGTCATACACATACTATTTTAGTGCAAGATATGCCAGCAAAATGCATGCAAACAAATGTGTGAAATAAAAAGCTTTATAAGTTAGCAAATACTCGTACACTACTAACCTGTAAATAAAGACTTACAAGAAAAAGAAAAACAAAGAACCAAAGGTTTTGCTAAGTGTCTTAAAAGTGCCATATGTATCTCATATCTACCTGACTCAATTGTTTGCATCTCCACAGGCCCCCTTGTGATTAATCCAACATAAAACCATTGTACAAATATATATGTTTTGTTCTTTAGTGCATATAGCAAATGGATGAGATTTTCATTTAAATATATTTGTCTACAAATCCATCCATGCTTAGGAATGGATTAGAGAATGACTTATTTTGTCTAACACTTGACAAAATTTTTCAAAAAGGGTCTCCAAAAAAGTTCTGATTTGGTCATTTTCTGACTCAAGATATGATATCTTTGGAGAATGTAGAAAGATGTAAAGAAATTGATCCCACAGTACTGAAAGAGTCTGTGACACGATCACCAGGACATTTGAAGTTTCCTGTCTGTGATAAACTGCGACAAGCTGGAATTTTTCTCAACTTCAAAACTAATATCCTTTTTCTACCTCCCATGGTGCATGCTTAGCTCTCTGTAGATTCTTAGAATTGCTGATTTTGATCCATCCTTCCCTGACAATATACTAAAATGAATCAAATGACACCCAACATTAGAAAGGTCACGTAAAACGACCACAAGAAATAACATTTGATGTTAACTATTCAAGCTACTTTTAAGTGATAATTCAGAGAATATGGCAACAACTTTTTTCAAAATAATCAGGAAACATTGGAGCACTTCTGGTAACATTATGGTTCTATTTGAAGATGCTAGCAAATATCCCACTTAGTGTTTTCCCCAATCCTCTTAAAATTCCACATTTTCAAACTTCTTAGGGAAAGGAAAAAAGAATTTAACTCATCAATGAAATCCTAAACCTAGTATTTATCATTTTGTAATGTCTAGGGTTTTTTATTTTAAATTTTATTTACATGCCTAAAGTTGAAAAAGTGGGCTGAAAACTGCTTCCCTGACATTCTGCTGCTGTGTAATAGGCCTTGGTTAAGTTACACTACTATTTTAAAATATGTTAGTCAAAATGTTAGTAAGAGAAGATTAAAAAAATCAATTTACAATATAAAGGTTCAGTACATACTGTAATTCCTTAAAATGTAAATTAGGACTAGGGAAATTAAATGCTATTGCAAGTTAGCATGGAAGGGTCAAAATTTGATTTTTGATCTGTGTTATGTCCATGGATTTTAGTAAGGTCCATTAAAATTTATTAAAAGTGACCTGTAGCATTTTCTTTTAAATGGCTGATGAGACCTCTGGGACTCAAGAATACTATCATTATCAATGGTCCAACTGACTTTTTACAACAACCTTTGACAGTACATAAATAAAGAGAAATGAAGACAATTATCTCTGCTTCAGATCTGCAAAGCAAGTAGAAGTAGTTAGTGCTAGTCAATCTATTTATAGCAAATAGTTTGATTAATTTAGCCTTCCAGCTTGCTGATAGATTGCACTCAGAGGGGTTCACATATATATATTTGTATATATATATATAAAATTATTTCTTCTTCAAAATTGTTAAACAAAAAATGTTATCTGATGGTCCCACCTATGGTTTGTTTGTGAGCCATATGTACCAGCTCTGTCTTGGATACTGCTTGCCACTGGCTACTTTTGGATATAATTTGGGATTAGTCACATGGATTTCCTCCCAAGTTTACAGTCTTTACTCACGTTCTCCTCAGGTTTTTCACGCTCAGGAGAAATTCTTTGAATAAATAATTGTTTATACAAGTGTTCATGCAGAACAAAATTAAAGAGATCATGAATATTGATAGCAACAAATCTGTTTATTTCATTCCAACAATTGCCTGCAATTTTTGTTTTGCTTCACAATATTCATTCAGCTGCAGTAGACAGGAATATGGCACATCCCTTTGGTTGGCAAGACTGCGAGAATTGGGGGAAAGAAGCTTATCTGTCTCTAAAACATTTTAGTACCTTCACCTAGTTTAAAGCTCAATCCAGGAGGTGCAGAATTCTTCCTGTGGAATGCTGAGCACAACACTGTCACTGGTTTTTGTTTGGGTCTATGGGTAGTCAGTACCTTCCAGGAGATGCTTCATGGCAGTTTGTTTCCTATTAACATTTACAAACAATCCGAGATTGCAATGTTGTCAGAATGTGAATGGCTTCTAAGTAATTGTTGAAAGATGTCTGCTAACATGGAGGTTTCCAGGCCCATGGAAAGTATGGTTTCTTAGCAAAATTCATTATTAGACCATGGCATCACTCATTTTCAGCCAAGGCTTACGAACATGGATACAGAGAATACATCCTTCATGAAGTGCATGAGAAAATCCCTTCAAAGTTTATTACACAAACAAGACTTTTGGACCTGGGAGGCAAAGATTTGCACATGAACTCCTCCCAAAATTAAAGAGATTTGATTATGAGTTGGGAAGTTGTTTTCCAGTCTCTGTTTCCTTAATATCAGTGTTTCTTAATATATTTGAGACAAGCCTATCACAGCTCTGTTTAAGATAAGGAAAGAAAAAAGTGACCTATTCACATGAGACATCTCATTGTTGAGAGACACAGATAGAAAAAAAAATATTATTATGGAGACTGCTAGATGGTGTATATAAAGGTAACTCTGTTTCTAATATTTTTGCATTAATAGAGCATATTTTTCTTCAAATATACCTATTTAACTAATTTAATTTCATTTGTAAAAATGTAGCTCTCTGAAATTGTCAGTGATATGATAAAGCTAATTAAGACATGCATGGTGTTAACAGTTTCATTAGAGGAGATAATATTGCACAAGAACAATAAGAAATCATTATGATGAATGCCTCAACATTACATTACATGTTAATGAAGTGTAAATGATCTAATTATTTTTGAAAGAATACAGATTCGATTAAACTGTCGGAATTAAATTGGAAAGGACAGCCTATTGTACTTTTTATGTACAGACAAGTTAGCGTTAATTAGGCACAATCTACAGGAACAAATGAGGCACAACCCTCCGTGAACAATCGTGTATCCGTTGCTCAAGGCAGGTTTCATAAAGAAATATATTAGGGAAAAAATTGTAAGTCAATTAAATACAGTGCTTTAGCAGTGGGAGGGAAAATGAGCAAAATCTCTGTTCCCTCCCCCTACATTTTGTGTGTTTATAATGCAATCACTCTGCCTGTTCTGCTCCATCACTAATTTCATAAATACTAATTTTGCTGATGAGACATTTTGATTGGTTTGCCATCTACTTTCCACAAATGACTTTCTGGAGGCAGCATGGATTTTGGATGGAATTCTTTTTCTTTGGGCTCTGTTCTCTGCTCTGACCTAAGGTAAGATAAGAATAAAATGAAACTAGTAGGCCTTGCAGGTGAGAAAGAAAATATTACTCAACCACTGTTTGACTTCACCTGGATATTCCTGAGGGACTGGTAGTTGTCATGGGAAACTTAACCTAAATCAAACCTAATTTTAGTTCCTTTATGCTACTTGTCATTTTCTACCTGTTTCAAGAGCCCTCTAAAGACCTACATGCAACTGCAAATGTGGCATTAAAGTGCTTTGAGGAAACAAAATATCTACTTGGTTAGTAGATATTCAAGCTGATCAAGATGATTCAAAAGTCCTGGAGAATCTGGATATATCAGTAAGATTCTTGAATATGTGGATGTTTCATTCCAATGACATTGATCTTCAAGGTTTTCCAGCCCTGCTCTTTTAAGAAGTGGAGGCACACCAGCCTACTGACTCTTCATCTAGTTAAGGGGGAGCTGAAAATGAAAAATAAACCTGCTGATATTGTTAGTCAACTACCCTCAAAACTCAGCTGACCCCCATAAAGCCCAAGTGCCTGAAGCTGAGCTGAACAAGCTGTTAGTGCACACAAACTGGTGCTGCTCTATGTATTGTTACTTGTACTACTTGTTTGTAGGAGAGTTGTAGCTTATTGACTGACACATCCTTCATGTGCAGAAAAGAAGTTATAACCCTACTCGTCCTTATCCCCACAAGCTGCCACTCCCTCCCCTCCTCTTTTTTTTAAATGAACCTCCTTTTTCAATGCTTACATACAAAGCAATGTTTGTAATCCACACGTTTACAAAGCTTCACAGCTCCATAAACTGCATTTTTAGTAGTCACTTGCATGTGCACATCCATGTGACGTACACTAGAAGTTTGTTCATGTCAAAGGTTATTAAAAATAACTTTACTTTAAAATATTAATATAACACAAATGAGATTAGATGATTGGACACACAATTATTCAGGAATTTTAATTCTATATGAAACACCCTATTAACATGGAAAATGAGTTACTGTACTTGTTCCTGAATTTTCATTTGGATCTCACAGCTGAGTAAGGATGAGATCCTTCTTCCTTTTGGCCCAGGCTACCAGGAGAGCACTGGACAGCTGCTGGTTAGCTGGAGCACATCCACCTATATTCCAATACCCATGAAATACATGTTTTATGGAAGAAGAACACCCGGCAGACCCAGATGGACCTCCCCTTGGGCAGTTGTGTGGATGAGTGACAAAGCACACTGGTGTGCAGAGATGTCATTCTGAACAGCTCAGATGCATCCTGTGGCTCTGGGCTCTGCTTGCTGTGTTAAGGCTAACCTCCTCAACCTGCCTACATACATGGAGGCAGGACCAAACTTTCTGCAGTTAAAAAGTCACAGTGTTAATGACTGTTTTCATCTGGTTTCAGTTATTCCATAAAATAAAAAGCATAATAAATTCCATAAATCAAAAAACACCTAAAACCATAATCATGGATAAAAACCTACAGGCTGGGTAGCAGACGTCTTTGTTGGAACCCTCATAACTAATATAAATATATAATTGATGCCATAAAACATAAAATAAGGTATTTTGCCAGGAACTTACAAAGATATTGAGGATTATTCTCTTGTTACCCCAAGTAGATTAGGAGGATAATAAATTTCATGTAATATTTTTTAAATCTTGTGTATTATATAGTC
This sequence comes from Rhipidura dahli, assembly GCA_013399225.1. Lineage (NCBI taxonomy): Eukaryota > Metazoa > Chordata > Aves > Passeriformes > Rhipiduridae > Rhipidura > Rhipidura dahli. The sequence continues at coordinate 144,291 of VXAC01004964.1, forward strand.
ACATTCCAACTTTATGAAATTACTTTTGCCATAATTATTTCTTCTCTCCATTGTGTATAGCACGACAGAAAGCTATTCATATCATAAGATTTGATATGCAATAGTTAACCACAATATTTTTCTCACAGCTCCTACTGAGTCCACTCAAATGACAAATTATGTCCTTTTATTAATAGAGCCCTGCACAGGCAGATGTGGGGATCACTTCCAGAGTGCAATACTTCAGGAAGGACTAACAGCCTCAATCCAATTGGTGGGATATAAGCCACAAAGCAAGGGTCGCATCCTGGGTTCACTGGAAACACCAGGGAAATCAGCCTTCACACACCAGTTCTGAGACAACAGAAGAGCCACAGCAGTTTGCCCAGTGCTAGGAGGCAGATGGATTTAATCTGGTATTTTCTTTTTACCAGGTGTCCTCGTGGATCACACAGAGCTGAGGAGGTACCTTTGTACCAGAATTCCATGGGACTGGAGGTGACCTCCTGCAGCACGTGAATTTCAGGCAGTGGCATCATCCAGTCTGACATCATGTAACCATGAAGGTGGATTGAAAAAAAAGTTTGACACTTTCTACCCATTACACCATCAGAAATCTGTTCCACCACAGCCTCACTCCTTTGGTGTCTATGTCAACTGCTAGTTTTTGTTGTAAATGTATTCATAGGTGGGATATGCCCCCTGGTTCTGTATCAACATTGTCCTTAAGCTTTAAGAACTGTTCTCCTGCAAGTGTTTGCCTTTCTGATCCATTTAGAGAGACAATCATTTCCCTGCTCAGCTTTGTTTTGCCTGGCTAAACATAGTTGGCTCTTCTATCTTTTTTCCCCAAGTGAGAATCTCCATTCTCCCAGGGACATAATGATCCTTCCTGGTACATCTTCTTGTCTGAGCTCATTTGTTTTAGACTGGCAATAACAACTGAACATGATGTTCTTGGTGAAGTCTTGTTCATGCAATAAGAACTTTGAATAATGTTTCTAAATTTACTGACTTTGAAAGTAATTTTCCATTAATCTTTCTCATATCTAATTTTGGACTTCAGTTAGGATAGGTTCTGTTATGTTCCCCAAAATGCTGAAATAAAAAAAAGGGGGAAGATCAGAGGAAAAAGAACAATGCTACAAAAGCACCTAAAATGCTTATTGTCTGGATGTTAAAATCTTAGAATCCACTGCTCCTACTGTGCTTCATTATATGTTTATGTAGATATAGCCTAAGACATCAAAACTTTAGCAATTTATGGGATCTGAGATCATGTTTCCCTTTTGACTACTAGTTTCTAGTGTGCTGGTTGTCGTGAAGATCATGCCCCATTCATCCTTATATTCTGCTGCAAATATATAGATATCATAATAAACTGTAATTTTAAGTATTTAATTTTTACTCCTTCATTTTTTCATGTATCATTGTGGTAATGGCAATCAAATTTATTGCCATTGTAATTTGAAATATAATATGGGCTAACTAACTCAAAAGAGTAAGTTACATTTTTCAGATTGATTTTATTAATCCAATGCATTCATTAATTCCCTGGATGAAACATAATATGTTAACTAAGCATTTATTTTATAAATATACAAATAAAATACTAAAAAAGCATTACTCAAAACTACTTACAATAGCAGGATTCATCAGACAGCTTTTAAAACATTTTAAAATTTGATACAAATAATTAAACATTAATATAGTCCAATATTTCCAGCTTTTCTAAGGGAGTATCATGTATCTGGGAGGACAGTTTGATACCAACAACACATTAAACACTATGCACATTGAAATGAAGAATAAAACATTTTACTTTTTTGCTTTCATTTAGTACTGTAAAAAATCTAGCAACACTGAGTCAACAGCATACATAGCTATTCAAATGGAACTGTGCAAAGTTCTATATGTATTAGTTTCAGGCTACTAACAGAAACTTTTGATAATTTAAGAAATCAGTAACATTCTACATTCAAACACATGCACACACCTTGATTTCAAATGAATAGTGTGACTAAATGTAACAGTGAAAATTAATTTTATATCTTCTAGATATTGTCTTTATGCAGTGCAATATTTTTGAAGAGACCCAAACAGTCTATCATTGCATTTAGTTTAATTGTCAAATATGGCTTTTTTTATAACAATGAAAATTGCAGAATTGGATACACAAGATTTCACATGTGAAAATTTATGAAATAACTTGCTGTATGAAATCAGGTCCAGCTATACATCTCATCTTCTTCTATATTTTAAGAGAGTATGCTTAATTTAATAGGACTACTCAGATTTCCAAGGTGATTTGAGGCTTCTCCATTGACTGAGTAGTGTTTCATTGGAAGTTTGTACATTCCATAGCCAAAAGCCATCGTTCTTGAAAAAAGCATGAGCTAACTTAAAAGCAGACTGAAAGAACCTACAGAGTAGAATCTGAAGGCAACTGCAATAAATATGTATCTTCTGCTTACAAACATTTATGCAAGCATCAGGTTTCTTCACCCAGAGTAACTTTTTTACAACACTTCTGTATTCTAACACTTCCCATTAATGAAACGTGGAATCCACAAGCACTACTGAACTAGATACAGAAGCATCAGCCACTTAATGAATTGCAGTTTATTTGATTAAACTATATGAGTAATTTGCATGTAGTAGGAAGTAATGACCATCCCATTTGATGTGCATTAGTGTTCCAATTTCTCTTCACTGCCTCTATTTTCTCTGCAGTAAAAACCCAGCCACATTTTGCAGGAAACCAAGTCTCTTTCCTACCACATTTGTCAAAAGAGCCAAACTCCTGCAGGCCCTTTGCTAGAATGGACAATTTCAGGAGCTATAGTGACAATGAATAAAGAGGTCAAAGTACTTGACTGGATTTATGGTACATTAAGAGACTGCTGCAGCCATGGTGGTGGAATTAGGGCAGCCATTTAACTCAGCTATAGGGACCAAGATCCCAAGGTGAACATTTTGTGGTGAGTTGCAAAGTGTCTACGAAATATCTCTCCAATCTACATGCTGTAATCTTTCTCGGCTTGGAGACTCCTAATAGGGTTAGTAGTAAAACTCTAATAAGATGATGGCCCTATATGGTATGTACCTTGAATCCCTTGAGAGCTTTTTACTTATCTGTAAAACATTCCCACAAGTTTAATTTTGAAAACCACCACTGTGGTAATGATTCCTCATGAACTATGATACTATTATATATACTCTGTAAGCTTTTAATATAACAGTCTCCACCTAAATGGATTTTCTCAATGGAAAACAGATTTATTTTTAACTTTATGACTTCTCATACTGTAATTTGATAACTATAATGCCAATAGGTTAATCATATTGATGAAGTATCCAGAGAGACTGTATTTAACACCGCTTACCCTGTGGAAAAGTAACCTGATTTACTGGAAACCTTTTCACCTTTAGTGGCAGGGGAATAACTGCTAGTTTGGCCCTGTGTTCAAACATATAATTCCATAGGCTGGCATGTAACCCAAAGGCAATATTACCACTGAAGGATTGATCTGAATTAACAAGCTTTAAAAAGGGGTGGGGGGAGGGAGTACATGGAGAGGGAAAAGCGGGGAGAGACAAAGAGAGAGTTCTATGGCAGGCGAGTACACACTTGGTATCTTTCTTTGTGTATGAAATTCTCTTTCAGATTGTCGTTTGGGCAAATTATTTCTTCTATGGAATCAAGATAATTGCTAGCTCCTTTGTAAATTTTCTGAACTCACATGGTGAGATTTTTATTTGTATTTTTATTTGTAAAGACCTACACTAGATGAATGAAATGTTACTTAGTGCATATATGTAGACTAACAAACAATTTCCTTCAGGAAAATAAAGGATCACTAGTAAGTGTCTTTCTTCTAAAACATACAGCTGCAAACAATTTGTTTGGCAGTTTTACCATGGTAAAATTCTGGACAATTTGCAGAAATCAAACAGAATGTAAAGGTGGCCTTCATTGCATCAGTCCTCTGTCTCTCCAGGAATGCAAGAGAAGTCATCCTAAACTCAGCACTGCTCTTCCCGTGCTCACCAGAACACATGATTACAACAGCTGGAATACCTGCAGACTACCAGCCACTGGATTACAGGATTGCCAGTAACTGAAAAGGATAGTCTGGAGTATCTCCCTCCTTGAAGCAAATTGTACTTCAAAATAAATTTAGTCTTCATTACCTAAGACATTCTTGCTCTGGGAGACAGCCATCCTTGTAACACAGCACGTACTACTGAATTTTCAGGCATTGAAATATGTACTCTGTTAAATAATACTAAATAACCAGGGCTGAAATCATGGGGGTAAGAGAGACAGGGAAGCAAATTACTTTTCTTTATAAGGCACTTAATTACTCTAAAAATTGTTTTTAAGTTGCTTTTGTGTCTCATCTCTGTCTTTTGATGAGAAAATGAAAATCAACACAAATAAGAGAGCAGACAACATGGAAATTCTTGTTCAGAGGTGTACCAGAGATCTAGCTTGTAGGACATATCTCCCAGTGGTGGTGGGAATGTGGGCAGCACGATATCTGGAGTGACACTTCTGGTGCTCAGCACTACAGTGGGGTGGCCTGGGGTCCTCAGAAGGAATTAACCTCATACCATGCTGAACTCCACTTGCTACAAGTTGTAATGCTTTAGTTTGAGGCTTACTGAGGATTCAGAGGAGGACTGGAGAATGACAGGGATATAAGGAGTTAACTTTTTTAAGCAGGTAGGCAAGAACTGTTTATAGTGCTGACGGATGGCTAAATGCCATAGCACCGCTCTTGATTTATTTGCTTCTCTTATGCAGCCTTGAATTTCAGAGGGAGACAAGAGGCTTAATTTAGCTAAAGGAAGAGCACATTTGGGACTTCTGCAGCTCAGTTGTTTCCTCGATCTGCAGAAAAAGGCAGAGGAGCTGTGGGGGGCAGCATTGTCAAGTGCACCCACCAGTGCTATCAGTGCAATTTTTATTTCAGCATAATTGAAACAAGACAATTATGACTCATTCGGTTAAATATAAGATACGGAAAGGACAACGTAAACACATGGAAATAATAATGCTGTATTGAGTTTCAGATGAAAGAAGAAAACTGATCTATTGCCAACACTTGTGATATGAATCATAAATTTTGCAAGAGTTGACACTCCTTTAGTAGCCTCTGTTATGGAAGTAATGCGAAAACACAGTTCTGTTTTGTTTCATCTGTAGCACCTTTGCAGATTTAATATGGAAATGAATTTGGAAAGTATGAGCCCTGCAGAAGGCAAGTAACAAAAGAAATGAGGAAATGTATTCATTTTCCAAATTGTAGTACTGTTACTTTAGCCTTGGAATTGTGAAATTTGTCCTTCTGAATGTTTGGGTATGGGTAGGCATTCTGTAGCTAAAGAAGACACAGGTAGATGTAACACCCCTGAAGCCATATTTTAATATGACAAAGCCTGTGAGGTATGAGTTAGGCCTGGAGATTCTGATCCTTGTATTTGCTGTCCACTGTACCAAACACTCTATTCTCAAGGAAAAAAACCCCACGGTTTCCTCAAAGATTTTACCATCTAACGGTACAAAAAGAATCTAAAAGGTTGGTGTAGCCAAAATAATGGGAGGTGAAGCACAAACTAACGCTGAGGTGGTCATGGACAGCATAAGCAACCATGGTCCAGCACGACTGTCAGGCACTGATTCTTAGGGTGTTGGAATTTTACTCTGAGCTATATCAGCTCTTTTGCTACAGTCCCTCTTTCCTGACTTCTCTTGATTTTTTCAATTAATGAACTGCAATCCTTGCTGTACTTCAGAGGAAACAAACAGGAGTATATGTAAAATATGTTTGGAAATGGATTTGCAGTACTTGAACTCACACTGAGTTGAGTCCTTTATCAGAAGTTAATTTAGAGAAGTGATTACTATGCATGTCCACTGGGGCCCTCAACATGGACCTATTCCTAATAATTAGAAGTAATAAAAAAAATAATAGGTAGTAAAAAAGTACAGCTCTCTACTTGCATAATGGATTAAGGTTTCCTTTTTCTAAACTAGCTTTATATCCATGTTTTATTATTAAAAATATATTTTTTTAATAAGTTTATAGGATAAAATGCAATATATATTTCTAAATATGATTCAGTTTTCACCTGGTGGTAAACAGGCATTGATCATTTCATGCCTTTGCTGGCTGGTCTACAACTGTCCTCTTTAAAATCCTGGTGTTGCCTTGTTATTTGCCAATATCAGTTCCCAAATCACAGAGAGCTTTAGGGTAAACAGCACACCCCAAGGGCAAGTCAGGACAGCACCAGAGAGGAGATATCACCCTTTTTAGATGTCTCAAGATGAACTCGAGTTCCTCGTCCAATATTTGGATTCAGTGTCATGGTTTTAGCCAGCAAACCCTGTTCAGTCCACAAGCCTCTCAGCAGGAATGGACATACTCAGTGTGCAAGGCTAAAAATGAATTTCCTTCTCTCTGGAAAGGATTTTGTGATTTCTGAGGAAGGATAGAGTTTTTTCATTCTGCTGAGTTTTTCTTGAAAAACTAGTAACATCTGGGAAAGAGGTTCAAAAAGAACTAGTGTTAAATGGGGAATATAATGTCTGAAGCTGTGCTATTTTTAAAGATGGGAAAAGTGAACTGGTAATTGCAAAGGTGAAAGAGGAAAGAATAAAATCTGTTTCTGGGTAAAAGGACAGAAATACCCAGAGTCACTAGTTTTCAGAAATCCTCAGACTCATCTGTGTCCAGTGCAATGGAGGCTGGAAAGTGTAAGCTTTTACTGCTATTGGAGAATGTGTCACCAGGCAGTTCTGCGCTTTACTGTTGCTATCTCTGTTTTTCTAGAATCTCTGCTCCAGAAAGGAGGCTTTCAATGCAGAAATTGGATGCAAAACTTGAGGTTTTATTGCAGATGTAATAAAAGAGTGTTCATGGAATAGTAAAAACCCAGAAACATATGACCCAGAATTACTGGTAGTACACTTAGAGAAGTACTTTAAGAGTTGTTTAATTCACTGTTTGACTGGTACTTATAAAAGTGGAATTTTTTTTTAAAGGAGGAAATGTGCTGTGGTAAATTGCTCCTTCCCTGCTGTGCTGATAGATACCTTGTCTCTTGCTATTGATTGTAGTGGTTGTGGTTCTAGAATAGGGCTTGCCAAACTATTTACAGTGAAATTAAAAATCCCAAAAAATTCAGACACTTTGAATCACATTTCAGCGTTATGAAATGGACTTATTTCACAAATTAAAATATTTTTATTTACCTTTTGACCTTCAAAATTAATAGCAAAACCCAAGTAGAAACAATGTGGATGGAAACACTCACAGGCCTCAGTACTCTTGCAGATGTATGCTTTGCATTTGGAGATATTTGGTGTTCTAAAATGCAAAAGTTCATTTAAAAAGTTCAAATTTAAATTTCAAATACTTTAACAGCTAATGAAGTTATTTCAGTCCTAGCGTTCAAGGAACAATTAATTCAAAATAAGATTTGTTAAATTAAATCTGTGCCCCAGTGCCAACTATATTCCATATTGTTTCATGCTACTGTACATCCCATAACATTTCAGAGATGTCTTGTGTCTTCTGGAGAGCAGACAAGTTTGCTTTCTTCAGTTGCCTGCCATGTAGGACTTACAGCTTGTTTATGTGCAGGTGCAGGCAGGTGATAGGGATATCAACCATTTGGGAAAGTCACAAGTGTTGGGAAAACCTGTGACCTGGGGTTAAGCTATGAGTACTAAAAGTGAAGAAGAGACAGGAGATGACATAATGACACATCCAAATTGTTTGTCAACAGCAGTCTTGTGCAAAGGCCCAGTGCTAATGATTGGTTTGAAAAGTTCCAAGGGTTTGTTGAAGAGCATCTATGGGGGGAACACAAAAGGAAGAAGGAGTAGGAGGAACTGTCCCCTAAGGAGAAGGTGCAAAACTGCTGTAAAGCAGCAGATGAAAATACCACAATGTAATTATTCTGAAACAAATGTGTACTGTAACCCAGTCATGAAGTGTAGAGGAATAAGAAGTGGTTGACACTGCCTCTAGATAAATTTCATCCCATACTGCTGTCCTATATGCTTTGAGTTCAACCAAATCATCTTGCTTTTATAAGGTGTGCATAGATAGCCATAGATATTGCCCCAATGGTGTCATGGTGACCACCCATGAGGTTTGCAGGACCTTTATGAGATCTTCACGCTACATTTTATATGGCTGAGCAAGTGGATTCAGTGCAATTAACTTTGGAAAGTATTTAAGGTATTATATAATGCTTGCCAGTATATGATGAGGAGCATTTTTAGTTTCCTTCTTGGCTTTTGGAGACTAAACCCCACTCATTGCCATGTCTGATGTCTTGTGGGACGGTGTTTCAGCACAATCTGCACAGGCTGAGTTAAGCTAGCAGTGATGCTGAAATCCTCTTGGCCACCTGGGGTGAAGGGCAAGAGTGGTAGTGTTTTAGCATAGCACCTCTGTCAGCTGGAGGCACTTTATTCCCACTGATAATAAAGGCACAGAAGGTATCACTGAGTCAAGCAGCATTCTACACTGATACAACAGCCATCCATCTAGTTGCTGGACATAGAGAATGCTCATGTTGAAAAAGAGACCCACTAAACACAAGCATATTCATGTTTCAATCTTTGCTCAATTCGGTTTTATTTACTTATTCTGAGTCATGGATGGCTCTTCAAAGGACTGCTGCTATTACCTGTAAACATCTAGAACACATTTCTCAGGGAAAATATTTATTGATGCCTCTTTTATCAGAAATGTCACTAGAATAAAATAATTTTCCATCACATGAGCTGGCTAAAATACAGGCATCATGACAGAAGCCAATAATTCAATGTAAGATATTGATGGTCACACACGCCGCTTTCCATTTTGAAAAGCAGCATCATTCTGTGAGGTGCATGAACAGCCCATCCATCATTCCTAGCACATTAGGGATCCCTGCTATGTCACAGAATCTCTTTTTGATGTGCTATCACTGTTGTTGGCTACATGGCAAATTACTATATTTAGTGTACTGCCTAACCAAATCAGCTGTTGCCGGTGTGAAAATTGGAATGTTATTTCCTCCCCAGTCCCTGCTAGGTTACAGCCAAATGTCTGGAGAGCACAACTGACAGAACAAAACAATTGCCCAGCATAACAGTACAGAACATGAACACTGAGATATATAAAGACCCACATGATGTGCTCCACAAGTTAACACACACTTAATTGCCTTTTAATTTCCTACTGAGTTTCCAGGTGTATCCAGCAGCGCCACTTGCGGTGTCTTATGAAGGCCACTCTAGAAGAGACAGCTATGCTCATAAACACACCACTTTTATTCTGCTATTGCCTTTGCTTCTCTTTTTCTCCATTTTGCTAACTATGTCTCCAGCTATCTGCTGTGCTTGATTTGTGTTCTGCCATCCTCCCACTGAACCACAATAATCAATTTTTCTCACTCAGATGAAGTGGCTACTTATCTAACAGTCTTAAATCTGCTTATTCCAAATGGAAGCATCTGTTCTGATTCAGGCACAATGGTTCTGATTTATCAGAACTGTTCAGCTATCCTTACCTTTACTTTTTTATAAGCACATGTATTAATCTAGTTCCTCCATTCTCCTCATGCCGTACTCTTTCCAGCTGCTCAGCAGGTACAGGTACCACTTGAGCTCCTGGAACTCTTCTTGGACTGGATGTTCTCCCAGTTCACTAAACAAGCTATACCTCTCAGCCAATCACTGCAAGGACAGGTTGCAGCAGGAAAAAAGCCAGCTAAATATGATGGAAACCTGCAGACAGGACACACCATGGAGGGAAGGGGCCCTAACTTTATTATATGTGCTTAACATGGATACAAAGAACTCATGAACTGGCATGTGATTGGATACAGCAGAACTTCCTCCTTTTCTCTGTCTCAATGCCTTTCTTACATTTAGCTTTATTAGAACTGGTTGATTTTTTTTTTACAGTGGTCTATTTCCATTTCAGAAAAGATGGAAGTTTCATCAAAGACTAATTTTTGGGTAGGTTAAGTAATTATCTTCCTGAAGGTGCTATAAATGTCTTTGTAGAAGATAAAGAACTGAATCAAAGATGTATTTAATTAAAAAATCTCCTATGAAAATATTCTGTAAATGTCTTGCATGAAGTTATTTGGGGAAAAACATTTCCTCATTCAACCCTTATACAGACATCTTGGTTTTTGTCTCTTATCTGTCTATTCTTTTCTGCTGGTGAAAAGGAAAAAAAATTATAGTGACTTTAAAATGTATATTTCTCTTTAGCTGCTGAGTACATCAGCTCATTAAATTCTCAGAGGGAGAAAGTCAAAAATATATTTTCATTTTAATGTTTCTCTTCTTTACCCTCCCTGCAATTGTTTCATTTGAAAAGCTGTGGCAGTCTATGGTATTCAAACTCCAAGTTCTGCAGAAGAATCCTACAGTCAATGAACACTGGATGAATACATGCAGTGCTAGAATATGCAGTTATGAAGTTGGGTATGAAGAACCTGCCTGATCCAGCAAACTTTTTTGTTGCAAGCTGAGATATACTTCAAATGGAGTTCTGTTGAAAATCGAAATGTTGAGCCCTTTTTACCTGCGTAAAGTGACAGACTATCCATAAATGTCACTTACTTAAAACTTTCGAGGACAACAGAAACAAGGAGATAAACCTTACGTCACTGTAGCACTTATTTATTTGTTACTTTTTAATTTAAGTACTAGAAATGAGAAGGAAGGTAACATAGTCCTGGCGCTCTACAGTGAGAAGAACCCTCCTGTCCATCCGAAGTCAAAGAGAAGTCAAAGAGTCTTGGCCCTTTATTAAATTGGACCAGAATAAGAAAGGATTTGAATTAGTGCTTCACCATTATTGGATCCCCAAAGGTTTACACTACAGTACACGTAAGGCACAGCTGGTTGCTGCTGTTAGTCAACAATTAAGAGACATACACATTATGAAGCACAGTTTCCAATCCATTAGTGAGGCATAGGAATGTGCAAAATCTTTATTCAGGTAAGAAAAACCCCAGATGTTTAAGGGCTTCACTCTTTTCCTTTTACAGTATGATTAACCTGTGTCTTTTAGGTCACATGGCACAGAGCTGGACAGAAGGACCACAAAAAAGGAGCTGAGCCACTAAGGGCACGGCAGCTTCAGAGGTACTGCGTTCATGCAGTGCTCCTCACACTGAGGCAGTGTTTCACTGTGTTTCTTGGGGTTTTTTCCCACCTGGAGCAACACCAAACACCTGAAAGGCTGCACAGTTGGCCAGGGATGAAGCAGAAGTTCATGCAGGCTGTGCTTTTTCTCTAGCTGTACTGTGACCTTCGTGGTGCTTTGAGGTAATGCTCTGGGTTTGGTTTTGCACAGGATAATGATGACTCCAAATAAGCAGGGAGTATGAATCATAACCTTCATGCAAGTACAGTGTTCTCTGGACTTAGAAGAAGACATGCAGTAAGGAGAACCGAGGCAAGAGATGGAAAAGCTCAAATATTACTTCTTCAAATACTTTTTCTTCCTCTTCTAGTGTATCTCTGCCTTCACACAGTGCTATGACCCAGCGTGGCAGCGTGGGGTGAAGGAAAGGACAGAAGAGATGTAAAAGTGTCTGATCCACCACAGATTAGCAATGGGGTTTTTTCCCCTCACCCAAAGGGAGAGAAAAACAAAAACATAAAATATTAATGCCAGATTCTAGCATGAGAGATACCAGCTGCTTGGAAGAAGATTTGAAAAAAATAAGGGAGCAAGACAAAAAAGTTGGTGATGCATCTACCTACTTTAATTTTGTTTTTCAAACACTCTGCTAATTATTTTAGTGGGTGAACAAATTTTTAACCTCCAAAAGAGAAGAACCCCTCACAGGTTTCTTTCTCCTGATTCCTTTGTCTTCTGAATGCACATTTCATTCGGCATACTCTTCTTTAGAACATATACAAAAACTAACACTCTCCAGAGATATTATCTTAATCCTGAGGTCAGCTCTGACATGGTGTTCCTTCAGGCCTTATTTTCCTGACTGTAATGCCACGCTAATATAGCTACCTGGTATGCTGTGGCTGCATTGGGTTCAAAAGATTGCTTTGTTTCTCTCTCGATGCCAGGCCCCATGTCAGGATGCAACAGTTCTGCTTTTTCTCCCTCTTTTTTCTTCTGAAAAAAAAAGAGATAGCACTTTATTATCTCACTGTTTTGGGGTTTTTTTTTGTGGGGATAATATATCAAAGATTGTAGGATACCTATATTCTTCAACCTATAAGCACACCCAAAGCAGGTAAACTAACAGTGCAGCAAAATGATCATTTACTCTACTCCACTTGCATGGATTCAACAATATTTAGTCACAGATTTGCTGCTGTACAACAGGGAAAGAAAAAAAAAGAGTTGTTTACGCTGCCAGTCATCCCCTTGAAAACAACACGCAGTGGGCAGGAAAGGGTTCCTACAGCTACGATTGTAGGAGCACAGTCCTACCCAGGCCATAACACTGCCAACATTCACATTCCCTCAAAGGAAATAATCTTCTACTGTTTTTTTTTTTTTTTTTTTTTTCCCTCTACTTTTTCATTCT
>VXAC01004964.1:156875-159375 GCA_013399225.1 Rhipidura dahli
TTGCCTCTACTCTTTCCATCTCCCTTAAATCTTCCTAAATTTTAACTATCCCATGAGTAAAGTCAGATTTGACAACTGAAGGAACAAGAAAAATTCTGACCCATGAGTTCATTCCTTTTTCCAAAAAGACAGCACTGCTGGGTAACCAGACTTGTTGTATGCACAGTAGTACTGAATAAACAGGGGTATTCTGACTTCTGTTAATGAATTTTGTGGTATTTGCTTTAAAAGTCCTTTGGGAAAGGAAGGCGCTTCCCGGTGCATCCACACATGAAAGTTATTAAAATATTTTTTTTTTGGTAACAGTACATTTCTGAAAAAATCCACTTGCTTGATAATATTATCATAGATGAAACTTGATATGAGATAATAATAATAATAATAACAGTTCTGAAAAACCTCACATATATGCAGCATGCTGACTGTATTATTGCTACTGGGTGTGTGGGGAGTGTCTGTATGTACACTATCAAAATTTTCTGGTTTCTGTGTCTGCATAAAAACTCAGAGAACCGAATCAGAAACTGCTGTCAAACAGTAAATGGCAGAGCAGAGAAATGAACACAGAGCTGTGCAGAAGAGGCATGAGATGCAGAGCACCAGAGAAATGTATTGGTAATACTACAATGGCAAATGTCCTGCCCTGAGGTTGTGCAATACTAGAATTTGACTTCCTGAAAGTCAGATTTTGGTTGAAAAAACATGTAGTAAAGGTTCAAGCTGCCCTCCCAGATCACTTCTAGCAGGAATTTTGAAAGGGTATTTCATCATCTATTCTTTTGTATTTTTTTCTTAATTTGCTTTATCCTGCTTGTTCTCTCCTCTCCATAAGTTACCATTTTTAGAAGGGAAATAAAAATATTTTTAAGCAAGAACTAAAGAAAACCTCCCACTTTTGCAGAAACTAAAGGTAGAACTTTAACTGATGGGACTAACTTAGCAAGAAGTGGGAAATTCTTAAAAACAGCATCAATGCAGACTAGGCTGCTTTGTCTGGTTCAACACTGTGAAACATTGCTGATTTTTACTTCTTAGGCTTGGTTCAATTTTCTCAAGAAATGCTTCGTATGTTTTTCAGACACTTGAAGAGGATTTTCAGCAGTTACCTCAACAATATCCAATGATAGTTTGCCTTCTGCAGTAACTCCAAAGCAGTTCTGGTCTCAGAAGAGTGCAGGTATGACTGTGAAGAGCAATATTTAATCATAATTTTCTCTAGATATGCACATTTTTAGCAATCAGCCAATCGACTTTTATGAACAGCCTCTGAAGGAGAAGGCTATTCCTATTTTGGTCACAGAAGGTGTTAGATTAATGAAAAAAAAATATACTACAGACTCACAGAAGTGCAGGCTGAAATGCAACAGAGAAGCCATAAATGATGATGTTACTTTTCTAGGAACTTCTGCAGTTCTACAGTTTTGGAAGTCCTTTTAGAGTGTTGTACATAACAGGACTTAAAAATGTCTGAATATGCAGCTACTTGTGATGTCTCATCTGTCTGCATTTGTAAAATGGGATACAACTCAGCTCACCTGGGGAGGTCTGAATCCCAAGGACTGGGGACTGGGAGATTGCAGCCTGCACCAAGTTGCAGAAGAGCAGCTATGGAGCAATGCCAGCTGGTGAACTGCTGAAAGGGAGCAGTAGTTGGTGGAGGTTTTGGTTCTACAGTGTACAGGACAGAGGGTAAAGATGCCCTGTAAGAATTTGTCAGCTAGTCCTCTTTTCCTCATGCAGAGAAACATAACAGCTTTCTGTGACGTTTTTCTACCAATTCTGTAATTGCATCATGCCATGGAGAGAACAGGATTCATCCTAAAGTTAATAAGGGCCTGCACAAACCATTAAAATCATGACAATTTTACAATGATTTACACATTGCAGACTTCAAAGATAAGAAAGCAACTAAGCTTATTGATGGTATAAGTATTGAATGACAAATTCATGTTCCTTAGATATTCATTTTTTTCTGATAATTCTCCATCAGAAAAGGTAAAAAGATAAAGTCTAACTGAACCTTACTGTGTTCAGATAAAGCCAAAAAGCCTTTGTTTTAAACTACCTGCATTTATGATTCTCTTTTCACACCCTTGAAAAATATAGTTTTGGGAACTGTAGTTGAGGTTCCTCATGTCCTTTTCCACCAGCTGGAAGATCAGCCTGCACAGCACCATGGTCTTTGTCTTTTGCATAAAGCTTACACCACTGTTTTCTTGGGAAATCCATTTATTAGAAGATACTGAAGGAAGAAGGTATTCAAACAACTGTTAAACTGCTAACACACAGTAAGATTCCCAAAACAATTTTTGTTGTTTTAATACTGTCTTGATCCAGGGTCAAAAGCTTTTGCTTTCCAAGTATTTGGTTTTCACACAAAATGGCAGATATCTTGACAGGGAAAGACATCTTCCCAGTGAAAAATTGTTCAGTGGGGAAACAATTTTTCAACCTCAAAATAAAACATGCATGGCAAATTTCTAGTAAAATCTAATCAGCA
>VXAC01004964.1:161875-191857 GCA_013399225.1 Rhipidura dahli
AGGGGCGTGATTTGAATTACCCTTCCTAGTGAAATGAATGCTGAAAGGTAACTCCCTAATGAAGCACGTAGGAAGCCTTTGCCTATTGCTTTGTGAAATCAACCCTTAAAAGGAGAAGTTGAGCACCTGGTAGATACAGGAGACAGGTTTCCCACCCACAAGCTCTCCTTCACTGTGAAAAAACATACCTTCAGTGAAAACAAACAGAGAAACTATCAGCAGTTAAGGCCAATGGCACGATGGAGCAGACGACAAATTTCAGCATTTTACTTATCCTGTTGGGAAGTGCAAAAATTGTTAGAAGCTCCTTTCAAACCACCCATGACAGCAGGTTACTTCAGGAGAGAAATGCATTCAAATAAGGTGCCAGCACCTGATGGTTACTTGGTGGTGCTTCATTTGAAAGTTATCCATTCCAGAAGATGTTCCTGAAACAGTAAGAAATATCCAGATATAAATAAAATGTTAAAGTGTGAATTCAAGTCTGCTTTACCCAGGAAACTCTCCCCCTCTCTCACTAGCTCTTTATAGTAATCTGTGTTTCCTTTTTAGTATTGGTATGAACCTGGCAGCATAAAAACCACCACCATATAGAGCTGAAAACCCTTACATATCAATAATTGCTTTTAAATGCACAAATAGACTCAAATTTTAGAGCTACACTGTGACATTCTATCAGGAATAGAGATAGCACAGAAAGCAGACAGACTAACTTGGAATCAACGCTTTCAAAAACAGAAAAAATGCTCATGTTATGCTTCTAGCCTCCTGATTAAAAAAGAAAAAGCCCTGTTTTTTTCACATACATGGGCTTAGCATTCTAGGGAAAGAGAGAAGCAGGTTTTGAAGAAGACCAAAAAAAATATGCCAAAATTCTACATCAGTGGGTGCAATCATGGCCTTTAACATTTGCATAGTGTGAACAGCAGAGGCTGAAACACAGGGTGTGTAAGTGCATATTAATTTACTTATTTAATGTTGTTGTTGCAGCTGGGCATGGAATAGACCCCTCATTTCTAATAAGGCACGGTGCTTTCAAGGATAAGCAGAGGGTATGCTCACCTTGGGGAGACTTGCCTGGTTTTTGGGTTCCCTGCTGAACTTTGCAGAAAAATAATAAAATGTCATCCTTTAGTAAGAGAAGAAACCACTGTTTTTTCAGGCTGGATTCAGTCCTGTTGTACTGGTTTGCTGAGCATAACTATCCTTCACTGTCAGTGCATCATTTTCTACTGTTATTTTGTGAGCCATTCCCATCCCTTGCCCATGGAGTGTCTTACAGTTTGGTATGGACAAGTCCCTTAAAAGTGTTGGTCATTCAGTTGTTTAAGCTGTGTTGAGAGTTTAGACATGAAAGCTCAGCGGTGTGACACACTGGATCCTTTTGGAAAGCAGGGACCGTGGCAACACTGGCAGTGTATATGTTAGGGGGCAGGGGGGAAGAAGACAGGAAAGAAAGAGGGGAAGAAGGAGGTGGAAAGCCCAGACCATCAGGCTTTGCAAAAATATTTATATTTTCAAATATATTTAATTAAAATTAATGTATAAAGAAGTCAGTGCTGGGCTGAACTAGCAATGCTGCTCCTTTAATTCAGCCAGTGCATTTGTACATATTAAAAACATTACACAGCAGGGGCTATAATTTCACATGCTGCCATCTCTAGACCACTACAGCAAAACACAAAAGAGACAGCATGTATGCTGTACCCCTGCATGTCATGTAAAACAAGGAGACTGCCTGTAGTATGTGTGTGTGCACTGAGATCCAAATGCAGCTCTTCTGAAATTTTAATGCTCTCATAAAAATAAACAAATTTCAGCAATATACAACATGATTCCAATTAGTAGCTCGATCAGAATAACTTGGCATTGTCTACTGGCTTTATACCAGGCAGCCAGTGAGATGTCAGACGGAGGAGTCCATTCTCCTCTCTGTGTGTGATCAACTCCCATTACTGGTAATGGAAGCCACATACACATAAGGGAATAATATACCCCTTCATGAGAAAAGCTCTCCTCGGTGAATTGAAGGTGTATAATGTTGTGGGTGTTTTTCATTCCCTGTCTCTACTATTGTGTTTCTCCTCAGCCCATTCAAATTATTTCATATGGACAAGTGGCACCCAGTGTTTGGTCCTGTTTTCATTAAATCAATAGCGGAACTCAATTTTGCCTCAGTGTAAGATGAGCTGGGTCCAGAAGTATCCTTCCTTTCATTTTTCAGAATTATTCCTTACTTTCAGAAATAATTATCAGCCTTTTACCCTTTTCTTTGTCTTTGGTGTGCAGATTTAAATATATTTTAACTCTCAGCTCAGATTTCTTCTTGTGTAAATAAGACCGAGAGAGTTCCCAATTTACAGAAATGCTACTCGGGAAAGACACTAGCACTGTGAATGAACTTCCTCTGTAAACATTTTGGGCATTCCTAATCATCTCTAAACTCCAGCTTTCTTCTGTCCCAGTGTTATCATAAATTTGCCCAGCAGAGGACAAGTAGGGGAGAAAAGAATCTGAAATCCAAATAACAAGACAAGTGATGAGACAGGTAGAATCCTTCTGGCTGACCAGACAGATGTACTACGAAAATAAAGGAACCAAAACACTTAGTCATGAGTGTCATCAATGCTTCCTTGTTCATTATTTCAAGCATATTTTCTTGCTTTTTTTTCCATGCAACATATATTTTAAATGCATCAAGCACAACTATAAACAATCATATGTTATTTGCAAGTTGTCTCACAACCTACATGACATAAAAGTTGACTTAAAAGCTGTGAAATAACCTGCTGATATCCCATGAATTCTCTGCTACTGCAAGGCTTTGTCTACATTACAAAGGCAATAGCAGATCTGCCCAGCAATAGAGTTGATGGTGAGGAATTCATGTCCACAGCACATGTGTTTGTGGGACTTTTTTTAAGAGTAATTCTAACCTGGTGGCAGAGACTAAAAGCCCATTAGTCTACCCTGAGATGGTCTGATAGTTAATTATAGTTCTCTAATCAAATGTTTGAGATATAAAAATTTTGATATCTGTGTCCAGTAGCAGTTTCTATGGTTATAATTCTTTACAGAATAAATTTCACTGCTCTTTACATCTTCTTTAGTATGTGCAATTGCTGTTTTCAAGGTATCTTTTTTCCTTGATTTTTGTTTCCTCAGCTGCCAGTTACCCATAGGCCTTCACTACAAATGGGGAACTCAGATTCTTCCAGACCTGCTGGCCCAAGGTAGATCTTCCAGAAAAGAAAGGTATTTTAATTTTCACACTATCATGATAGGGTAAAACATCCAATTAATGTCACACTGCTGATATGAAAGAGAGCTCAATGTGCTTTCCACACTGTGTTTTTCAAAAGCACTAGTTTTGCTTACTGAAGTAGCAACAAAAAAATCAGGCAAACAAATCAGGTTCCTAGTTTCATTGAATGACAGTATTTTAAATATAATTTTTTAAAAAATAAATTCATTAATCGAAAAAAATAGCGCTCATTATCCTCCTTTATTGCATACGTAGTCATATACACAGAACCTTTTAAAAGTTTTATTTCATAGCACTAGAACTATCAGATCACCCAAACCTTCTTGGAAATGCAGAGCTGAAACTGCATCATGCCTGATATGAAAAATATGGCATTCCCCTCTCAGTCACTTTTGAATCCTGTTAGCAGGCCTGCCTCTGACCATGACTAAAATAGGACACCTTAAATAGAGTATGTGTAGTTCAAACTACATTGGCTTAGGGGGAATTTTCAATTGCAAGTGGTATCTCTACCAAAGGTCAAACTCTCCTGTCTCCACTTACTACACAGTTTTCCAAAAGCACTGAAGACACATAAGTCTCGCTTCAGAAGAGCAAAGTTCCCATGGCACATCTGGCAAAGCAATGATCAAATGTCATGCTGGATGCTGCAGAACCAAGTGTGCATATTTTAGAGATAGAAGGAAGCACCTTCTGAGATCTGTTTCATGAGTGCAACCAGAATCTGTTCAACAAACTGGTTTTAACAATCCAGCTAATGTCTAGTTTTCAGACAGTGACAAATTCCATGAACTGAGGGGAAATAAATTTATGCAGATAAGATTTTGAACCTAGTACACATTTTTTGAATGGTCCCTGTGAAAGTTTGGCATTTGACTTGAAATGCATTCAGAAAAATTATTCCAACATTCGCTTTTCTGTCTAGAAAACTGAAACCCTGTATGTGTACACTTAAGTCAATTTTAAAAGCCTTTCATAAGTAGCACATTCCTATTTTTGTGGTTTCTCTACATGCACATACAACCCCCAAATACTTTCTGGTTTATACTGCTAAAGCTTAAAATGTACATGGGGCATCTTGAGACAACTCTTAGACAATGATGAGCAAAATCAGTGAGAACTAGAGTAACCAGTACAAGCACTTTACTTGTTCACTGGACATCAGGCAGATGTGGGGATAAAACTGTCAAGTCTGAAAACACAAAGAGAAATATTGCTATTTTCTATTATTCACATTCTTCCCATGAGCTGTTTGCTCAGTTGCCATGGCATAGGCGGTGAGATTTTATAATTTTTCCCCTGCCTGCCATGTGCTCATACAACAATGTGAATTTAATCAGTCCAGACAGTTGGTTGTGTTTTGTCCATGTGAGTGGAATAAAACTTTTCTCACCAGCTAAACCCACAAAGTATCTAAAAGCCATAAATAATCAGTAACTCCTATGACTTGCACCTGCTTGCCTTATTTGACCAAGGATACAGAAAGGCTCATATAATGAACAGTGTTCCCAAGCATTAATCACCTCTGATTGCTTATAAAAATCAAAGTAGATGTTATGTTTAAAATATCAGATGCATTTTTTAGTTTCTTTCCTGCATGTAGATTTTAGTCAGGTTAAAGTTGCAGCCTTACCTCCCTCAGTAACATTATCCTTGTTTCAAAAATATTTGATGGGGAAAAGGACAAGTTCGGGGTAGCAAATAAATTTCTAGTCACCTATTAATCATAACAGATGTATTCTTGTAGTACATCCTAACCAGCAAAAGGAAGTGGGAAAGATAAAAAAAAAAAAGGCTGGAGAGAAACTCTAAAGCACTGCGCTGTAAGAGAGATCTCTGCCAAGCTTATGCGGAACCAAGTACAAGTATGTGCCAGCTTGTACAAAACAATACAACTTTATTTTGTATAGCGTCTTTCATCCAAAGTGTATCCCAAAACCACTTTACAGGAGTTAAACAATACAGTTACAGAGATAAATAACAGCAGAGGGAGAGCAAAATTAACAGATATGTGCAAGTCAGAAAAGATATATTTTGCACAGAGATTTGGAATGAGATCTTTATAGGAACACTGGAGTGTTTTAGTTTTAGCATTTTTCTAAACAGAGCTTAGCAATGTCTATAGAGATACAAATCAGAGCAAAAGTGGTAAATGCCAGGAAATTCAAAGGTATGGCTTCATTAAGCCCTGCAGGTTCAAAATTAAATTAAGTCAAAATCAAAAGCCAACAAGACAGTTTAAAAATTAAGGCAGCCTCTCAATCTTTACACTTTTGGCTTTCTGCCATTCATTCAGCTCTATAATATTTGTAGTTTGTTGGCTTCTTCAAATGGAAAAAAAAAAAAAGAGGACAAGTAAAATAATGGAGCCAGGTACTGAGTACTTTATGCTGTAAATATGGTGCAGCTTCGCAAATAATGAAAAGTGTACATTAGAGAGCAAAATCTGACCCAAAGTATCTTTTGTGGAACCTGGCAAGAAAATGATGTTGTCTGTCTGGTAACCAGGGCTCTAATCCTCTGGGGGAGCCCTGGCGGGTACAGAACTTGCCTATTCAGTTCTTCTGAATTAATCAGAGCCTTGCTTGCCCACCAGTTCTGACTTTTTATGCTTAATAGCTGCAGGAGAAGGATATTGCAAGGAAGGCAGAGTGCAGTGACCTCATGAAGGGTCTGTATGGGTGCAGAAGTCCATGGGCACTTGTCTATTGGTGGGACTGGAGCTGATGTGCCAGTTCCCTTTGTGGTTAGATGGAAAGCCTTTTAAGGAATGGGCAAAATTCAAAGATTTAAAAAAAAAAAAAAAAAAAAATCAATTACCTCTCGAGTAGGCCAAACCAACATCAGTCTGCAAGAGAACCTAAAAAGTATTATGCTTTCAGTTGCTGTCTTGAAAACCTAAGACCAATTTTTCCACTAAACTGAAGCAGAGTTTCTCTGACTGACCTGAAAACATGGATGTTTGTAAAGGGTGCTGATTCCACAATGTCCTGAAAGAATTCTCAATAAAACCAGTGCTTTAAATGATAGAGCTCTGTTCATCAGTGACAGAAGTGATGAGTGAAAGAGAGCCAGAAGAGCCAAATCTATGCCTCAAAATGCATTAACTTCCCCCCAAGCCACATGCAATGAGCATGCAGAGGTGGTTTGCAGCACGTGTATGAAAAACTGACCTGCAGCTGTAAAGGAAAAGACAGCAATTTCAGAGGGTAGCAGCAGAGGAAAAAACCCAAACACAAGCCAACTTGCTTTATTTATTGATTGCTGGCTAACTGAAGATCAGTTTCAACAGGAATTGCCAAATTTGCTATTGTCACAATCCTATTGCTATTGTCCAAAGGTCTTCCTTTACATGGTAATACTAACACCTGTTTTCCAGCCTCTGGAGAGCAGGTCATTTGGCACTATTATTTTTGCCACCAGTAGATATTTCACAAAGAGTGGTTACTTATTTCTTGAGACAATATGCCAGAGTTCTTTACCTCATCCTGTAGTCAAGGCTTAATATTTGTTCATATTCCAACTCCTGACGTTTTCTGAGAGCCCTTTCCTCCATCCATATGCTTCTTGTAGGTGTTCAGTGAATGATGACTTGGTGTGTAAATCATTGTGCTGCTTCACATGGAAAACTCTTATTTGCTGAGCTCATGACATTTTCTGCATGTAGCAGTGGGAGCCAGCTGCCGTTGAGAACTGTATACAAAGGGCACATAAATTGTTGGGTGTCATGGAAAAATTTATGCACAGGCTACATGTTTTTCCATGCAAGTTTCTAAGTGTTTTGTAGGGATGCAGGAAACAAGCAAGTGTCTGTACAAGTCTCCACCTCAGTCATTGTTAATCTTGAAGCAGCAACAGGGATGAAAACCTGGGCTTTATACAGTTTCCCAGTTTTACAGGACAGGTTTATAACACACTTGGGAAAAAAGTATCTCTTTCTTGAATTTTACACCATCAGTGTAATTTAAAATTGTATTCTCTAAAAATAAATACATTCTGAAATTTAAATAAACCATTAAAAAAAGTCAAACAAAACTTCCAACAATCTAACACCATGGAGAACAGGAAAATTCCAACATGACATTGTGCAAACCAAGTCAGGGTACAAAATACAATTGAAGTCCTATAAACACCAGCAACTCTTTCTCTGAGAACTTTTGAAAATTTTCCTTCCTTCACTTCCTTTTTTCATTGCAAACTTGCCATTTGTGCAACCTTTATTTTGGTACCTTTGTTATTCAATTTAATAAATGATCTTTAGACTCTGCTCTTGCTTGTAACTTTTCACTTAACTCCTTTTTCTTCAAGGGAAATGTCAGAGTAAAGAATCAGCCAGGAATAAAGTAGCCTTTTGATGAAACATGAGTAAATCTGATGTCCTATTTATGCTGGGTTTTTAAGTACTGGTGTTTTTCTGTATGGATCCCAACATGCAGCATGGCTACCAGTGGAACCAGTGTAGCCAACACAGTGACTGCTGCAGCTTCTTTACTGATTCAGCCAGTCCATCTGTCTCAAAAAAGGTGTGATAATGTGCCCTTGGGGTAGGTGAGGAGTTCATATTCTGGGCAAGATCTTTGCCCAAGTAAGTGATACAGCAGTATCAAAGTTTGAAAAAAAAAAAACAAAAAAAACCCCATATGATTTGAAAAAGTACCGTAATGGCATAGAGGAGATTTTGTCATCAGCCAGGATAGCCAAGCTATATGTAACATTCTCCAAGCATTGATTATAAACCTTAATTCAACCTTAATTTTGTCATCATACAGGAACCTTTCCCTTGAGGTAACCTTGACATTTAATTAGAAAGGATAATAAATAAAAAGTTATTCCTTTTTTTCCCCTCTGTCTATGCATGCATTCATGCATCTGTGTATATATTTACATAAAAGGTATCATGCAAAAGTTAGCCTCAGAGTATTTGTCAATACAGGATGTGAGTAAAGATAATTATGTCAATTCAAGGTTTTCTTGAAATGATCAAGCCAAGATCAAAAAAACCAACATCAACTTTAACCTTCATCATGCTTTGGCCTTGGTTTTGAAAGTACCTAATATTTTCTGGCCATACCCCCTATGTTATTTAAATGCTGGTAATCTTGTTCATGGCAATTTCAATAAGGCACAGCAGATATATAATGCTTCCTCTTTTAATAGGTGCAAAGTGAGTTATTGTCACAAAGCATATATATGAAAAAAGGATGTGAAAAGAGAATCCTGCCTAATCTCTGTAATAAGGGCTTGTGAGGGTGCTAACATGGTCACCTGAATTATGCATGTCTATTGTGTTCAAATATCATAAATCGATGCATGAATAACCTCCAAATCATTTTCAGTTCATGAACATTTATATACAGAGCTCTTGAGCACTGCAAAGACAATTAGTCATATTTGTATGCCGGAATTAATTGAGAGTGAGATGCAGGAGGCAGAAAGAGAGAACAAAGAATGCTTTTTGTCAGTTCTTCCAACTGACAGGGATAATTAGATATATGAAATTGAAATTCCTCAGCAGGGGGTTTCTGTTGACAATGAATTTTCTTTTGATTCCATTCTGTTATTCTTTTATGCTGTCATCTGTGGCAATTTGTTATTCAGCTTGAAGCTTAAAAAAGCAAAGCATTCCGCTTTTATGAGTAGATGATGTCAGTTTGTACACTGCTGGGAAATAGATATTAAATGTAATCTTTAAACTAAAAAAAAAGAGAGAGGAAAATAAAATCAGTTAAAGAGACAGTGCTCTGTTTACACAGCCCTCAGAGTAAAACTTTTGTGAGGGACAGAACTCTCTTTGATGGTTTTTAAAGTTGCTCAGGCTGCATTAATGTTTCTGCTGCAGTGCAAGTCTGAGCCGTGCTGTGTGGAGGAGTAAGGATGCACGGCTGGAAATGACTCCTTAATACTACTTTCCAAATGCTGGACTTTGTATTGGCAGACATCCCTGGAGTATATTAAGTCCAGTACTTTAGTCCACATACAGGCAGTGTTTGCTCACATTCCCAAATCCAGCTCCTGACCAAAAGGAAATGGCAAATAAGAAGTATTCTTTCTCACCAGCACATGCAAACCTTCTGAGTGCTTCTGGTCCTGATCCCTGGTATCTGGGACCTGATTTTTGCACGGGGACAGCAGCTTGGGCAGATGCAGAATCTAGCCCTTGGCTTTAAAAATAAACCTTGCAATCATTTTTTCCCCTGCTCAAGGCAACATCTCATCCTCTCACCTTCTTCAGTTCACCATCAGTATGAGCATCATGAAAGCTTTAAAAAAAGGTTTCCTAAACTATCTGCCCACAAAATATTGGTGTTTATGGTCAGAAATTCACATGTTTACTTATTGTCTCCTCTCTGTGATTTTGGCAGCATGCATTCATGCAATAAACTTATCACATGGGCACACACGCTACTTTACAAGCCTAGTACATACATATAGCCTTAATAATCAGAAACATGAATAAAACCTTGCCTAGTTTTTTTGGCAAGGTTTGTTACAAACATTGCATGGAATCTAGAGTATGAAAAGCCCATACTGTTCTGCTTTTACCCTCCCCTTTTCACTGGAGCTCTCCTGGCTTTCTTTTGCCTCTTTCCCTCCTCCAAAACCCCATGTTATTTGGCATTTGTTATATTTCAGACTGCAATTTCTCCTTCAACAGGCATCTTGGTGACTGTGGCTTTATTATATTTTATTCTATTTTTTTTTTTTTTTTGTTACTAAAGCAAAAAAAGCACACAGAGTGTTATGATGTAGTATATATTCCAGTGAACTACTGTGAGTCTAGCTATACCATACGGCATATCATTAAACATGGCAATATTTAACACACATGTATTATCGCCTCTGCACCCTCACAGCATTCTTTGCAGATGCATTTTTATCTCACCCTTAATGGAAGAAGGCCCTGTTTAAGAAGTTGCACAATCTTGCAAGTGAAAATAGCTGAGAATATGGTTTGGGTGACTTCTTCTCACAGAGGCAAGAATGTGCCCACAGCATCCCAGCAGTGACCTAGAAGATGCACCCCATATAAAAATATTAGGCTCTATTCAGTCTTTTACTCTCTCTGGTAAGACTCATTAAGGATGCTGTTTGTGATGGCAGTTTCTGTAACCTGGCACATGTCCACTGGGAAATGCATTGATGCCATCAAGTGACTTCATGAAGATAAATTTATTTAGTCACTACTGACCTTTGATGAATTTGAACTGGTTGCTTAGACTTTAAAGACTCTATTCTTTTGCTGTCTTCCTACCACCTAAATAGCATTGCAAACACTGTATTTGCAAGATTTTTAGCCCGTTGCTCATCTCGGCCTCAGTTCTGTTTGGTATATCCTCTACATTCACATGGGTTCATAAAAAGACAGAATAATCTACAATGTTTTACAGGAAAGTTTTTGTTCAGTAAGCCAGAGGGAAGCAATAATGTAACACTTAGAGGACACCATGTACCTCAGTCTTGCCCTTCAGGTTTGTTCAGTAAAGACATAACTACACTGCAGTGATGTGCAGAGGATCTGTCTCTGTTTTGTGTCCCTGAGACCTGCCCCATGCCAGCTCAGGATCTTTTGGGATTCAGAAGGACACCATGAGGGTGAATTGGTGGAATCAAGAAGCAAACCTCTGGAGAGTGTCATGGGGCAACCAGGCAACACTCAGAGGCTGCATGCAGTATTTACCTCCTTTGTTGGCCTAAGCTCAAAATTCTTCTTCTTTTTTTTTTTGTCTTGAGTGAGCAATTTAAGTAGAGCACACAATCAGGCCTCAAGTGTACCTTTTAGCATTATGAGAAGATTTACCTTCACAATGTGCATTTGTTAAAATCAAACATGTTTGGGGGGAGGACCAAGAACCAGATGTGTTGTTGTTCAAAGACCATCAGTGACCATCGAAGCATCAAACCTCCGTTATTGTCTGAGGAGCTAGACATAAAATTCTCTTGTTTCATAACCATGAGTTTTTAATTTGTTTTTTTATAATTACATCAGTGTATGAAGCAGTATGTAAATTTTTGAAGAAGACAAAGAAATCAATTCTACTGCTAAAATCGTATGTATGGCTTATTCTGAAAAAACATACACATATTGCCTACTCTGAAAGACTGGAAGTTTGCATCTTGTAGCATTGGTGAAATTTACTGATTTCAGATTTTTTCTTGGTATTGTATTTTGCTTTTAAAAAATATTAGCCCTTTGCAATAAAACGGTTTGGTAAGGATACTAACATGATTTAATTCTTGCTTTTTTAAAGGCTTTCCCTCCTCTGTGTTAACTGGAGAGACTCAATGCAACAGAACAGCCTAGATTTCAGTTATGAGCAGGTTTGTGATTACTGATAGACAGATATTTGTTTTAGCTATACATGTAGTAGTTCACTTCATAACTTGTTTTATAACTGTGGCCAGTGCTTGGGATCACTGATTTAAAAAAACCCTTTCTCTCTACTTCAGAGAAGATTCAGTCTATCAGGACTACACTCTTTCATCTGTGTTTTGCTTCATAAAATGAAATACATAGCCAGAAGAGGTGTTCATATGATCTTTCTCAAGAGCAAATTAAATTACTATTGCATGGCTGCTCTGCCACAAAAGAAGGGAAGTTATTATTTGAGGCCTTCCTTCTCACAACCAAATATCATTTTGTAGGTCAATTGGTAAAGTACACAGCATTATATGATACTCTATCAAAAGAAAAGGGTCACACAGATTTTCCATCTCCATTTTCTGAAAGCTACATGTCTCTGACTGAAAATAAACTGGTGAAGCTTACTCCTAAAGTTATTTTATAGAAGAAAAAGCACCATATAAAAAGTTAAATCAGTGTCTCCCCTTTTTGCTTTTACAGTGGTTGCAATGAGATACCCTGATCACAGCTGCAAATACTGAATTACTTTAAGTTCAGGAAAGTGATTGGCTCTATGCTTCTTGCCAGATAAATAATCCTATCTCTTTTAGATGACCAGCTTCATTCCTGAACTGCTTTCCTTCTCATTCTCATTCTTGTCTCAGCACATGTTTCTCTGCTTGGGAAGAGAAGCATTGCCTGACTGGGAACTGGCAAGAACTCAAGAGCTGAGGCTCATCCCCTTCAGTGAGTTCCTCACACTGCATTGGCTGAAAACTGCAGCAAGTGGTTTGGGGTGCGAAATCAAGGGGTTTTGAACCTCTTCAGCTTTGCAGCAGATAGTTTCAGTGATGATTATGGGATGCTCTCTTCTGATCTCCTCACACAGCACAGTTGGGATGCCGTCATCATTACCAGCACTCCTCATTCCCTCTTGGGACTCTTTGGGGAGAAGGATGTTAACTACTTCAGCTTTTCTCATTGAGTCCTGTGTCCAACTCACCTCCATTGTGAGGTGATGTTAAATGGATCATGTCTTCCCCCCAGAGAAGCTGAGAAGACTTCAGGGGAATGAGCACTGGCTCTTAGTGAAGCTTTAGGATAGCTCCAGAATGTGTTGACCATCTAGGCAGAATTACAGTGGCACTGTACCTGCATGACCTGTTTGTGAGAGAAAAGGTTTCATTTACCTCTATATCAATCCCTTCAGCTTTCATTAACAGTGTCCTTACTGCAACTAATTCCGGGATTATTTAAATTGTTTCACCTTAAAGGTTGTTTCTGTGTGTGAGTACTGAAAGAGATAACATTCATCTGAATTCTCTGTTTAGCTCCGTTATTGTAACTATTTTCATAGTTTAGAATTTAGTCCTTACATTGGCAGATAAGCACAGGTTAGCCCTCTTTCTTCCCATTCCTCTTTTAGTTAAATTCTAACTGCTTGCCCTTTCTCTATATGATCAACCAATCCTCATTAGGGCAATTTCTGTCTCTTTAGCATGAACTGTGAAACACACCGAACACTTCTTTTAATACAAGGGGGAAAAAAAATGTTCAGGGGCCTTATTTTCCTCTCATCCTGATGAGATTTGTGCCAGATGCTGTGTTTCATAAAGTAAACACCCAGGCATGTCTTCTAACTTCATAATTATGTGCATATATTCTCCACATAATAAAACTAGAATAAAATCACTACTCACCCACAAGTTGTAAATCAAGCAAATGGTGAATTAAGTTTGTTTGATGAATGTTGCTCTTTATAAAATTAAGCTGTTTACAATGCATGGTTCATCTTCCTTTACATGTTTAATGATTTTATTGCTTAGTATTTGTTCTATTATTCCATTATTGTTCTATTATTGTGCAAGGAAGAAAAAAGTAACATTTCTGTGCTGTGGCTGTTAAAATAATTCTTCTTTCTTTTTCTTTTAACCATAGGCATTTACTGGTTTCCCCTCAGTTACAAGTACAAAATTCATGAAATATCAATCTTATATGTCCATCATATTTTTTCCTCTAAAGCAGATGTAAATGAATGAGTTCTGACACACTGCTTTTTGTTCTCCAAAGAAAACACTGTGTCATGGAAAGTGTGGTGTTTCACACAAACTAGGAAATTTTGCTTTGTTTTCCAGCTAATTTTTTTTTCAATAACAACCAGCCAAAGTATTTGCAGACAAGTACTTTGGTATTTTTCCATTTCAAACTTCTCTTCTTTGTAACACGTGAATGACACCTTCAGCTTCAGGAGCAGCTGAGAAATATTGCCTCAAATTAAAGATAGACAATTTCAATTATACTTTTTCCCCTTCTCCTTGGCTCAGAGCCTTGCCCAGTCAGTGGACCATGCCTGCAGAGAGCACCCAACACTTACTAGGAACGTCTGGAACCAGCAGATTGAAAAGAGAGATTCCTACCTTGTGGGATGAGCAAAATTTCATCTGGACAAGGAATTGGCACTGGTAAATCACAGGATAGAAAAGCAACTAATGGAGGTCAAAAAAATATGTGGTGACTTCTGCTTGTGAAAGGAGGAGAGGGAGTCTCTTGTGAGAGCTTGGATAAACACTCTGGTATCTCTGAGAATCCCAAGGGGAAAGTGAAAACCCAGTTGGACATTAAAAGGCCAGTGAGGTTGTCTGAATTTGGGAGAAAACAGGATGGTAGTCCATGCAAGACAGACCCCCAGGGTTGCTAGGAGGTGACCCCCACAACCCAAAAGGTGCTGCCACTTGGATGAACAAGAGGAGCTGTGGGATGAGAGGATGACAGAACAGCCCTTGACATATCCTCCTTTGGGATCTCCCCTTGGAGCTACATTAGCAGCCCCTTCCTACTGCTCTTTCTTTTCTGGCTACAGTCTGGCTACAGTGGGTTGACAATGGCTTTGGGGATAAATGAAAGTAAAGTTGTGACAGATGGCAATTTTTTGCAGTTCAGTTTGTGGTGTCTGTGAGTAACTCAACCTTAGGCCTCTTTTTCTTCGCTGTACCCAGTGGAATTATGCATACAGCATCAAATGCAGTCCTGTTCAAAAGATGGGGTAGAACACAAGTTTCTAATCTTTTGAAGTTGTATGTCTGCCATCCATATATTGCTGCATTTCACCCCACTGGAAAGGAGAGGCTGGAAAAGTGGGAGAGAATCAGAACTGAAATCTATTGCAGAAGTTCCTAAGTTTCTTCTGTGACCAAAACCTATTATACTTCCTACAAAAGCAGGGTGTTTATATATTAGCAAGCAATTATGCTGCTTTTAAAAATGCCTGGAAAGACTTTTAGAAACAGAAAATATGCAAGTTATGGTAGCCTACGGCTGTCATTAACTTGCACAAAGATAATTTATATTTTATGCGTGTTTTATTTTTATACACCTGCTTTTCTTTGCAATTCATAAAGAAACCATATTGATATCAAAGGAAATGCTCTGTCACAGAATTTATAATCCTAACAGAGAGGTTCACATAAGTGGCTTCTAATAATTTATGATGTCAAAGGTAATTTCAAGGGGGAAGGAAATATAAAAATTAAAGTTTTATGATGGGACAGCAGCAGGCTGGCAAACCTGAATAACAGCTGCATAACTGTCAAGAGATGGCAGTGCTTGGGGTTCTCCCTACTTTGGTTCTTTGCTTGTGTTGTCTGAGGTTTGAGAAGTCCGTAAGGGACTCTTGAGCGGGTGAACCACTGTTCCTCCCTCATTGTTCTTGCTGGTTCTCGCTGTGGCCTCTGTCCCTCTGGGCATGTTTTGATTTTTCTCTGGGGTCATCCCCCATGCAGTTTGGAGCTGGCATTTTGGAGAAACCAGGTCCCTTTGCAGCTCCCCTCACAACCCCAAAGACAGTCAGTGGTGCGTGCTGGGGAACGGAGGGAGATGGGAATCAAGAGTGGATCATCAAAAAGTCTCAGGCACAGGGAGAAAGCCTCTGGATTGTTTCATTTCTGTAAGATAGCAGAGCTTGTTGCCTGTTTACACAGAGGGTTTACATAGTGCCCAAGCTCTGGTTCCACGCACCCTTTGGCCGACCCCTGTGGTCCCTGCCCCATTGGGGTCTGTACAGCAGGGCAGGGTTGGGGGGCAAGTGTGCTCCCAGCCACTGCTCCAGGGTTATCTGGCAGGGCAGGTGCCAGCAGATGTCAATTTTCAGATGCCCTGGCATGGCTGAGCTGCCTCCGAGGCCCCTCTCCCCAAGGCAGCAGCGCTGTGCTCTCAGTTCCCTCATGTGTGACCCGGCAGCCTGTATCATCTTACAGGGAGTGAATAGGAGACTGAAGGGCAGGCTGTGTGGTCACTGCTTTCAATATCCCTCCCGCTAGCCATTACATCATCCAGCTACTCTCTAAGAGGATTTTCAGCAGGCTTGGCTTCGTTATTAAAATAGTAATTAATTTTTTCCTCTTCACAAAACCCGAGGACCTTCAAATGGAGGCCTCAGGAGTGAGGGCAGCTTCCTTTTGAAAGTGGCCTTTCTGGAAGCCATAATCGGCTCTCCAACTTTACAGTACACATGTTCCCCAGTAAATGTGATTAAAGAGCCACACAAAAAACCCCTTGCAGAAAATTAATTCAGTTTCCAGAATAAAAAGTTTGATAAAGTTGTGCAATGCTCCAATGACAACACATAATAGAAGTGCAGAGTTTTATCCTCTTGAAGGATAAATGAGCGGCCAGAAAGGTCTGGTAGTTCCCAGAGTAAAAACATCTGCTACAGCTAATTCACTTTAGCTTTTGATTGTAAAATTCATTAGCCATATCAGGCAGCTGTAGTTTCAAACATGTTGCTAGGAAGTACAGTTTTATAGGCTGGGATGTCGTTTGTTCTCCCCAGCAGTGGCGAGGTAGCCTGAGTGCCCGGTGAAACGCAACCTCCTGCCACCCAAAAATAAGGGCTGGAGTGGTGGGGGAGAGGGGGAGGGAGGCTGCTCAGGAACCACAGGGCTGCAAGAAAAGAGGTGCCAAGAGCCATCAGGGCCACGGTGGCTGCTCCTCCACGTCACCAGAGCAGCAGCAGCAGCTGAAGGCTCCAGCCTTCCTGCAGGACTGGGAAGGAGATGCCTTTGTGAAATAGAAAGTAAACCTGGTATGTATTGCAGTGCATTTCACTGCTCTCTTCTATGGCCCTTTTTTACAGACCTGATTAAGCACACATTTGGAGGTACATTTTACAGAAAAGTGTTTCTACATGCTTAGATGAAGAGATAAATCCCAAGGGGGTTTAAAAATACACATGGACACATGTATATATATGTGTGTGTATATATCTGTGTTTTTCGGAATTTTAAAGTATGGATTTATTACCATTCCTCTAATGATTAATTTAGTTATACTCCTATTACTTATATTTATGTAGAGTAAGCAGTGATAAAACAAGATAAAACTGCATTTTCTAGGTATTTTACTCTTCCAAGTAAATCCTGGTAGAAGATTATTTTAAAATGCTCTCTAAATCTGAAAATAAAATTACAATAGTAAGTATGTCACTCCAGGCTTCTGACCAGCATCCTATAAGCCTTTTTGGTGCACACTGATCATAGTTCTTTTAACTCATGCAGAATATCCCCTGTTACTTTGGTTCAGTTTAAGAAAGCAGCTAAAATGAAATGGGAATCAGGGACAGAGAAATTATGCCTCTATGTGCACCAAAAAAATTATTCTGCACTGGGTGAACTTTACAATTCCTTGAGGGATGGAAATTTTTTTTTTTGAGTTTATTATGCCCCACAAGACTATCTGTGGCCAACAGGTGTTAATTTTTGATAGGAAGAAATATTTCCCAAACACCTGTGAAACCATCCCTGAAGTTATTTCTGCAAAAATACTGCTCCTCAAGTAAAATGAACAAGCTGATACTTACAGACCCACTGTGCCATTTTCACAGGTCACAATGAATTATGCAGACCTGCCACCTTAGACACATCAGGGTGCAGGCACAGTCAGCTTGGTGATGGCAAATTCACTTCCATTAAAGTTGATTCCAGCACAACAATTTTTGTTAACTGAGAAGGATAGATGTTGATACTTTTGTCCAGTGTAACATGAATATAGGGGAACTGTTCTAAATAATCTTTCTTTAAGCTTTCCTTCTCATGAAGTCATGATATTTTCTCATTATTGGAAATGTTCAAAAGATAAACAAGGGTCCAACAAGGACCAGTCTTTTCCATGGGAGGATGCTGACACTGGTGTAAATACACCATCCAGATGAACACCTTATGGTGGACAAGCCTAAAACTTTAATGCTGCCTCTTTCTTCCTGTCATGTTGTACCTACCTTTCATTTCTATAACATCACAGAAAAACTTCAAAGATGTTTAGACAACAGATAGCTGCTCCCACCTAATTTGTTTCATTCATGTTATTGGCAGTGTGTGCTCAAATGAACTGACAGCTCCATCATCTCTCTCATAAACAGCAGGATGAATTAAAACTGAACCAGGGAGGCACTTTTATAGTTGATCTACATTGACACTTCTTCACTGATGTCAATGAAGCCATAGCAATTAATACCTAGTGAGTACTCTCTAAGGTTTACAAAACATTTCTTTTTTGCTTAATTTTGAAGCAAATAATTAAAAATGCAGGGTTATTTTACTTACAGTCTTCTACTAAAGCATTAGTTCTAAACAAGGACATTGGTGGCTTTCACATAAATATAGGTTGCTTTCTTTTTCCTCTCCATCTGTCCAACCACACTTTGTCCTCCAAGACAAAGAAAGCAGAGCAATGCATGCCTTTGGATAGGTTGGTGTGACACACTGTTTTATTGCAGTCTGTGTTTTCAGATGCATCCTGTACACCACTCAGGCCACTCTTGGTGACTCTTTACAAGATCATGAAGCAGATTGTCTGAGAAGATTTGCTATGGCACATAAAAGACAAGTGGCTAATGCCAGCAGGGCATTACTAAGGGCAAATCACTCCTGATCAGTCCAGTGCCCTTCTGAAATGGAGTGAGAGAAATGGTCCCAGACATGAGCAGAAAATAGGAGAAGTCTTTCAGAGCAGCCCTGTAGAGAAGGACCTGGGGTTCTTGTGGATGAAAAGATGGACATGTGCCAGCAGTGTACACTTGCAGCCCAGAAATCCAGCTGCATCCTGGGTGGCATCCAAAGCTGTGTGGGCAGCAGAGTGAGGGAGGGGATTCTGTCCCTCTGCTCCTCTCTGGTGAGACCCCACCTGGAGTACTGCATTCATGAACTCATGAACATGTACCCTTTCCAACAGAGTAAGGGGCAGAAATGGCTTAAACTGAGGGAAGGCAGGTTTGCATTTGATGTTAGGAAGAAATTCTTTACTGTGAGGGTGGTGAGACACGGGCACAAGGTGCCCAGAGAGGTGGTGGCCTCCCCATCCCTGGAAGTGTTCAAGGACAGGTTGATGGGGCCCCGAGCAACCTGATCTGGTGAGTGACATCATTGTCCATGTCAGGGGTGTTGGATGTGGATGATCTTTAAATTCCCTTCCAACCCAAATCATTCTGTGGTTCTGTGATTCCACAATCAGGTGGCATGGGCATCCACAAAAGTTTCGTAGTCACATGGGAATCACAGCATGAAAATGAACAGATGTTACGAGGCACTTCTTATGACTTATTACTCATATTGCTGCAATTCCAAGAGACCATATTCCCATGGGGCTGGATGGAGTACATCCAGTCACTAAATACTTCCCTAGAGTGCAAAGGAAGAGCAGTAAGTATCTGTGTAAAATGAAGTCTGCTGTATTCAGCACACCTTGAGAGTGTTTATATATTCTGGAACACTTCTCTACCTTTGGAAGTATCTGTAAGAGAGACACTAACTCTTGTCCTATTTTCTGTGAATCGGCCTTTTAAAAAGCTACATTGGAAAGTGCTCTTGTGATGAGCCTACCAAAGCTGATTTTTTTTTTTTTTTCCAGGCAAGTGGTGACCTCTTCCCACATGCTGCTGCAGTTTTCCTGGCCAGGGTAGAAGGCTGCACTCTGCTTATGCCTACAGAATTATATTGGCTTTGACTCCTGATCCTATGGCTCTGAAAATCCCCTGAATGTTCAAGGAATAAGAGGTTCTTTTAGGAATAGCACCAGAAGAAAAGCAAATAAATAAGCTTAATCTTTTCACAAGCTTGTGCATTTAAAGACAGACCAAGAGAAACACTAATTCTTATTTTACCAAATGGGGCAAGTTTGGAAGAAATTCTTTTGGTCACAAAGTGTATTCACTTTAGAGAAAATAATAATAATGAAAAAGTTTTAATAAGGTTCAGAATGTTGACTGGAATTAATTTATTTTACTCTTGTTTTCCCCCTTGCTCTTTTACAGGGAACAAATATTTTGAATGGGACCAGGTTGTGCTTTCAAAACTGAGGGTCAGCATAATATAAGTGACCAGTGAGACTGTGCTGATGACAGAGTTTGTTGCTGAATTTATTTAATCAGCTAAGTCCCTTAAAATAATGTATATGCCTGCTCCCTGCAATTAACTGCATGCTATTATTGAAGATGATTCTTCTTTTTCCCCTGACAATTTGAGAAAATATACATGATGTTGAGTATCAGAAAAATGTCAAACAGAAGAATAACCTGCACAGAGCAAAACCAGGTTTTCAGACCAAGTGGATGACAAAGTGAGTAACCCATCTAATACTTATGATATTTTTGTCATAAAATACACAGGCATTGAAATGATTAAAAAAAAAGTTTGTGATATTTTTAACTGAAAAGCAGTGGAAACTGTGATTTATAACATAAATCTGCATTAATTTCTGTTATCTCTTTGAAATTAGAAACCCAAATTTGAATGATTTATCACCATACAAATCAAATTTTCAATTTCAGATTTATGTAGGTTTAACAGGAGAAGCTGCAACGATTTTAACAACTAAATTGCAAAGAAAAAATAATTTAACAAGAATAAATTATATCTTTAATAATAAATAACAATATGTGGGCTCTGAAGAGGGCTGAGGGGTGATATCATCAGTGACCCACTACACATTTCTCTGTAACATAAATGCTTACCCAGTCTTGCTATTTATTTGGAAAGCATATTGCATCACGCCTATGACAAAACCCCTCTTGCTAAGTAAAAACAAGCTCATATCTGAAAACAAATATATGTGTGAAAATAAAATTACACTTGAGTATAATAATTAGAAGAGTAGCACATTTTTTTCCCCTACAGTATCTAACTGAAAATATAAATTTTCTTTTTTTAAAACATTTTCCATAGGGTACCACAGCATTATGGTCCAAACCCCTTAGTTTGATTTTACTTGCTGAGAGTAAACAGAAAATCTTCCCCAGCCTGACTCTTTCTTGTCCCTGGTGATTTTAAAGAGTGCACTTTTTCTTCTTAAATACGGTATAAAGTCTGTATTATTTACTGTGGAAGTTTCCACTATTGAAATAATGATTGCTAATATAATTGAGTGAGAACATTCTGTTTCCTAGTAGACAGAGGTCCTGTGCAACCTTGCACATTTAAACAAAATGATTACCAGCAATCACCTACTTGAAATTCCTCCAAGGGTTTTAGTGTAGAGCATATGAATACACGGGAACAAAGACAAAATACACATTTTGTTCTGTTTTAGTAGTTCTACTTAGATTTGAACTGGGAAGCTGTAGAACTGGGAACGATCATTTTGTTCCATTTTTCTGAGTTTGACTAAATAAGTTAATTGCCCTAAGATGGAGATCTTGGGACTTACTTGCATGAACTGTGGCAACACAATACGTGAGTTGCACACAGAAGTAGCTACAGAATCTGTTGTGAGACACACAGACAAAATGAAACAACAGTTTGGAATAATTATGCAGGAATATCTAAGCATTTTAAAAGTATCTTTTTATCTGGGAGACTAATGCACGCCCAGGTGGCTAGAATGGGCCTCATCCAAATACTCTAAGACTTCAAAATTGTTGCCTGGGCAGGATCTGCAGAGCTTGCTGTGGTGAATTTGGGGGACCAGAACTGAAATAAGGAATGATGGCACTGGAGAGTATGCTAAAACAGGGGTGTAATCCTTTCAGAAGACCCCTCATTGCAAGGGGATAGAGCAGTTTAGGAATGCTTTCAGAAGCCCATGAGCCAGCTGGAAGTCAAATTTTGAGGAATAAAACAGTGTCTTTAGCTAATATTATTGTATCATTCCTTTTCTTCCACCATGTATTTCCACAGCAATATATTTAAGCAAAGATTCAGTTTTGATTAATGCTGCTGGAATCTGAACATGTGCTTAAGCCATAAACTCATGTTAAATCAAGGCAAATTTTCTCTTTGCTACAGGGCTGCTGAATCCTGTTCTTTCTGCATACCCTCTCCCAACAGCTGATAGCCTGTTCCTTGCTACTTCAGCCTAAGAGATAATTGTGCAGCTGAAAGTTGTACCTATATCGAACACTTTGAAGCATGCTATTTTTGCATTTAGTTTTTGTTTGTTTGTCTTTTTTGTTCATTTGTTTGTTTGTTTTTTTAAATTTATTTGTGATACATTTTATTTTCCACATCTGGGAAAAGTACCCTTATTTGCATTGTATCCTTTATCCCTACATGTGCTTATCCCTTCTGTTCTCCCATAAGTAGCTAGTATTCAGCCTGTCACAGGTACATGAGGCTAATAGTTCAATCACTGAGGAGAAGGGGGGGAGGAAGATGAAAGGGCAGGAAATGGCTGTCATGGCCCCAGAGGAAATATTTGTAGGAAAAGGAGCACAACAGCAAATAAAGTGCTAATTAATGTCCAATTCCAGCACTGATATACGGACCACAGCAGTAGGCAAAACCCAGCCTTCTGTTCCACTGCCTGCTGAAGAGCTTTTGTGCTGTAGCTCCATGCAAGCATGCATTTGCAAGTTTTGAATTTATAAAATTTTCCAGCCCCCTCCTCTTTATATGTTTTATGTTTAACTACAGTATCTATGTGTTTTATGTTTTCATTTTCACTTTTTTGATGGATTGTTTAAAAATTAATTTGACTGAGGCTGGTTTGTCTGCGCTGGTGCTGACTTGTTCAGTACATTGTGAATTTATAGTAGCAAACACTCTAACTGGAAACATTATGGGTTGTGAAACAAGGGCTTAACTGATAGGTGGAATAATAGAAAAGAAAAAAAAAAAAAAAGGAGATTAGAAGAATACCCTCTCCCAGGTTTCATGGAACTTTCATGGGCAAAACTGGACCTCACTCTCGAATTTGGGGATCTGAAAATACAGTGGCACTTAGGGTACTAATTTACTGGCTTTGTCCAGCAGAAGGCATTGGGAGTGAACCTTCTGTGGGGGAACATAATAGCAAAAGCAGCACTGTTTTAATGAAACACAGTAACTGGTACTTGGAACTGACTAAATCTGTTGTTAAAAGAACAAAAATGAAAGATGAAGTTCACAAAGGAATGTCATGATAATCAATTATTTCTGGTGTTTAGTATCTGAGAATCACATCTTAAGGTAAAATGTTATTTGCTGAAGACTGAATGCCAGAAATAATAATCTGACATTAAGCTGTTCGTGAATCTGACCAAATGAAAGCCTGAAAAAGGGAATTTATAGAGCAGAATACATTTGTTTCAATGATGCATAGCTTTGAGAATACAAATGACTGAAATATTACTCATTATCAATAATTGTAAAAAGAACACAATAGTTATTAAATAAAAAAAACCCCAAAAAACCAAAAAACAAAAAACAAAAAAACCACCAACCCTAAAACAACCCCACAGTGAAACACAGTTAAAGATATGGCATCAACTGGGAGAAAACAAGAAATCTCAGAAACAGAATGGAGAGAAGAGTCTGGCTTTCCAGTGTTTCCCATGGCAGCATTACATGGACACAGAGTGGGACATTACTTACAGCACAGCACGTATTGTAACTCCTGGGTCCAAGGCAATTGGAATATCAGCTGACCCCTTGGGCTCATGACAGGGAGAAAAAAGAGAGGCTCTCAATCTGAGATGTTTTCTGTGGAGGAGTCACTTTCACAATTATAAATCTCAGCAACAACCAAAAGACAGCTATGGAAATAATTTTATTCTACAAGTCTTTTGGAGGCTTTATGTGTCCCTGATCCACACTATGGGACTGGGCTGAGATCAAATTGTTTGATGTGAGCCAAAACCCGTGCATTGTTCTGGCACACCACACCAGCATCCTACAGGCAGTGACCGTGTCGCTCCCTTTGATTGCTGCCCTTGCCAAGTGCAGTGTTGGCATGGTTGGAGGTCCCTGCTCTCACTGGGAAAATTCCTCTATTCCCACCCCTGCACTTGTGGTCCTGCTAGAAAGTGCCTGCCTGGGAGCCAGCTGTGAGCCACGGCCCTTGCCTGTGTTATATTGGCAGAAAATGAAGCCACTGCAGGATACAGCTGCTGGAGTCTTCATGGGGTTCTGTGATAAGGCTTTGCTGTGCTAAGTTTTTGTCTCAAGAAAGTGTCTAGAACAGAATGGTAAAAACAACCTTTTTCTCAGTTTTTGCTGTGCATGATGAAGATGGGAAGCTTTAAATCTAGATCTTCTGTAGTTACATATATATAAAGATATTTTGTTCATGCAGCACAATATGTTTATAATCCTGATTTCATTCGATATTTGAAAGTGATCTTGCAGATCTGGGTTTTCCCAGTCTGAAATATTAAGTCACAATTTTTTCCTGCATGTATGACACAGTTATTTTTAACCTTTTTTTTTTTTCCAGATGTGTAGGACTGTACAACTTCCCAACTACATTACATGCTGTAAAGCATTACCGATCCAAAACCATACTATCAGGTTCTGACCTGTCACTAATGTTTATCAGGTTGCTTTCTGTGAACACCTTCCAAGTTCCCACCACTCTGGCAAATTAAAATTTTTATTTATTCTCTTACTATTTCCTTAAATAAATATTCAGTTCCTTCAGCTAAGTGAGACTTAATACAGATGCAACCAGTGGGAGAAATCTGACTTCTGTATTTGTAGCAACATAAAAAGATGCAAAATTAAGTGCATAGCCTTCTACACCTCCCCTCAACTCCAAAGAAAAGGGTACTATCTCTTTATGGTCCAGAGTATAATTAAGAATATTTGATCCTTTCTCTCCTTTGAAAAGACTGGCTACTCTCTTGTCTTGTTTTAATCTCACAGGTTAAAAGAAAAAGATAAAAACGATCTGCATAACACTCTGGTAAAATAGATTATGATTTCCATATTTTCCATGGAGTTGTTCCACCTCAAGAACAACTGCAATTCTGGTGAGGGACATTTTGAAATTGTCTCTGTTTGAGTTATTGCTTTGACACTGGGAGGGGCTTTTTGAAGGATAAATACAGAGGTTCAATAAACTGCATTTCCCAATGTCAAATGTATTGATGAAATCAAATTGAAAGGCACGAAAGAGGTGAAATTGCTTTCCCAGAGTATGGATATGCCTCTGAATGTTGTGATGGTTCCTCCTCAGACAGGAATTCCCACAAGCTGGATAAACACACATATGCTCAGTTTAGCTGGGCTGATAAATACAGTTTTCATGTGAATGGTCCCATATTGCATCAGGAACTGGCAAAGTATTTGGACAAAGACATCCCTAGACAAGATAGCTGTGATGGAGAAGAACACAATTTCTTTTGCAGCAAGCAAAATTTACAGGCTTCAAAGGATTTAGATGAAACAAAGATTGTTTATTTCTGCAAGTGGAATTTGCTCAGTTGTACACAAAATGTTTGTTACTTGAGCAGACTCAAAAAAAGTAGGACAAGAGACGTATATTTGATGTAACATATCACTGAAACTGGTCTTTTTCCAGAGGCTGAGTGGACCTTGGCAAGTCACATTTCTTCTGTGACTTACAGTGTTCAGGACAGGCATAGGAAACAAGAAATTTCCTGTTTTCCCAATGAGCTTAAGTTGTTTCTTTACTTGTGCTGAATTCACTTTTACTTTGGCAATCCTTACACAGGACATGAGATCTGTCTATTTTCACAAGGATTTTGACAAGGGCTTGATTTGGCTGCAGGGTAAACACTGAAGATTTGGCGGAGAAAGATGGCAATGTGATAGTTTAGAACAAATCAGCCAAATAATTTTTTCACACACAGTTTTTCTGCACTTCAAAATGCAAAATCAAAATAGAAAATGTGTTCCTATTCAAGGAATTTTTTTTTTTCCACAGGTTTGGTTTATTTTTTTTTTTTTTTTTGCTGTATCTGCCCCATTAATAAATTATTCCTACTTACTGAATTATTATGAAATTTAATCTTTAGATTGTTAAGTTCAGAGGCTTCAGTTAGGTTCATGGTACCATGTGGCTTAAAGGCTCAGCAATGTTTCAGGCTCCTAGTATTGGTCCTTTTTACAACATTGACAATAAAAGGTAATTTAAAGAACAGGGGTTACCAAAGCCTTTCAAGTACAGAGAGAAAACAAGAGATATTGGATCTGAATATTTCATCCAGGGTTACTTTATTTTTATATGATGTCTGTATCAGTTCTCTCATAATAACAAGTATAGTATCCTAAAGGATAGATATCTGCCCAAGGACTGGAATAGCATTACTCTAGCATTTGAAAACACCAAAAAACCCAGAAAGTGACAGCGCCTCATCCCCAAAGATTTGTGGAAACACACGCACAGAGAAAGAGAAGACTGAATAGCAGATACAAAACAGAATCAGGGTAAATTCCAAGTACTTCAGTCCCAGGCTATGCCCATTCTGCCCCTCTCCTCACTGCATGTGGAGGGAACATCACAGGAGCAGTCATTAGTGTGAGATATAATCAAACAAGTCATTGCAAGAGAGTGAGATTATGCTGCTTTTAGTATGGAAGTACCAGGTAAATGATTATGTCTTATGTGGCAAAAGAGGGATCGTGTCATACAATAGAATATTTCCCATGCCTTAAACAAACAAAATCTTTAACGTCTACATTTCTCTCTTTTATCACCATTATAAAGGTGTGAATTACCCATTAATATTCATGCTATTGTCAGAATATAAATTCACCATGGAAAGGAATGTTTTTATACAGCTTTACCTCTTTGAGATGTGTCTTCATCAGCATAATTGGATGGCATTTTTATGTGCTGTATCTGAACTGTACTGTGTCAACAACTGCACTGTGTCATGTAGTCTTTTGAAGGAACAGAGACTCATTTACTTGGTTTTATTTCCTGAGGGCAATGTTTCTGAAACAATATGTGAATCTCAAGGCACACGTCCTTACTGCAGGTGAAGACACGGTGTGGACTTTCTGTGGGATCGTTTTCCATCCTCTACCTACAACTTGCAAACTGCCTAACCCAGGGTTGGATTCCAGCAGATCAGGCTGTCTCCTTGGATCACTTCTAAACTCCTGGCTCTCTGCAAAGTAGTGTTGTGACTCCCCTTGCCTCTGGAGAAACTTGTGCACTTGATCATTTAATTCCTTTTGTAGGTGAGGAAGGGTTATCAATAACGTCACAAAAGGAAAAAAAGAAGCACAGGATGCAGAGTCCATGCAATTCCATGACGATTTAAACATCTGTAACTCTCTTAAATAATGTCAACATTGACTAAATAACTCAGTTCATGTTTGGGACCCCACTGTATCAGCAAATGTGTATAAACAGACATGTGGATCTGTACTGATTAACAGTTGCTGAGCAAGCAATTCTCAAGGT
Source organism: Rhipidura dahli (assembly GCA_013399225.1). Classification (NCBI taxonomy): domain Eukaryota; kingdom Metazoa; phylum Chordata; class Aves; order Passeriformes; family Rhipiduridae; genus Rhipidura; species Rhipidura dahli. The sequence continues at coordinate 189,100 of VXAC01004964.1, forward strand.
GCTGCCTGATCCTTCACATGTCTTCACACACCTTTGAATAACAGCAAAGTTCTCTCCTTCCCCAACAGATGTACCTCTTCCATAAGACATAAAAAGTGATTTTAGATGCTATTAAAATTATTGGACAGGCTTTTCCACTGTTTGAGAATACCTCAGGTATCACGGCTGGTATAAACAGATGAAGCCTCACTCACTTTATATATGCTGGGAAGCTGGTTCAATGCTTAAGTCCATTTTTCCATTAAGTTCAACCACCAGGGCTTGTTTCTTTTTCCATAAAATGCTCTACTTCCACAACTGTTCATGGGGGCAGCAGTGTGGTGTCCTCAGGTAATAACAGGGTAAATAATTTAAAGAGCTAATATGAAATATATGTTCAATCATTTGGTTCTGAGAATATGGGAGAAAACTGGGGGTTGTTTGTTTAAAAATCAAAATGAGGCATGCCATGAATTATCTACATTTTAAATTTTGTTTCTTGTTGTGGGGAAAAAAATAAATCGGGAAACACTCAAATAAGATGTTTTTCACATTACAAGAAGCTTTAGAACACTGTGGCATTTATTACACTTTTTAATTATGCAGAAAGAAATGGCATTATAAAGGGGAATTATGTCGGTAAGTCTGAGCATTGCAAAGTTACAAGTGATAAGAAAATGGCCATTATTTTATTTTAGTCCCCTCGCAGGAAGTAGTTCTTTATTACCCAAATGAACATCACATCACCACAGGTTCTTCCACCTGGGAGCAGTGCACAGACCTGAATGAGTCAGGCTGGGTAGTGGAGGGGTTGCTGACATCAGGATCCCTTCACCACTGATTGCAGAAGTTGGAAGGCTTGCATGCATAGATTGTTTTGTGATGTGGCTCTCTTTGGGTGCAACTAATGTAAGGAATTCGGTCTTTCATTTAGGATGATGAGGAAAGGAACTGGAAGAAGAAGGTATCTGAGATATGCTTGGAGATTTAGACTTTTCCTGCCTCTGGTGCAGAGTTTCTAAGGGCTCAAACCACTGCCATGGTCACTAAGAATTAGTTTTTTGTTTATGTCTTGTGAGGCTTGGGATGCTAGCAGGTATCACACCACGCCAAACATAGAAATGTCAATTTGCACATCCACAGCTGAAATCAGTGGCACTGCCAGCCTATGAAGAGCCCTTGGAGGGCTAAATATGTGCTTTCAAAATGCAACATTACAGAAAAGTGTCATAACCCACCCTGCTAATGAAAGACCCACCACAACTGCTGCAGGTTGTAACATATCTTAATAACTGTCTGATGAAAGTGGATGGTATTCCAGAGGAAAGTAAGTAATACACAACATGATGAAGAGGTGGGAAACTAATAAGCTCATCCAAAACAGGAAACCTACCTGAATAGCAACAGGGAAAAGTTCCTCAAAGGACTGTTTCTTTTCATGAGAGACAGGAAAGCTACTAAACAGAAGCAAAATGAGAGCAAAAAAATTTTTAGTAAAGTAAAGCTGCCGATGGGATAACAGAAAAAATTGTGTGGGAAAAGCAAACAAGTCATCTAACAAAGCAAATAAATGTCTACTTTTTGCTCATTTATTGCACTATTATGTGTTTAGATAAATGAAACTTTGAATGCTATCAATCTACTGGGAGAAATTCCTATATAGTGTATTAAATACTTTAGACTGGCAAGTTAGATGCACAGTTTTTGGAGATCAAAGACCCAGAACTGAGAAGTCACACAGAAGAACATGATTTGAACTTTGGTAAATTCAAGAAAATTTTCAAGGATGATGAACATAACTTAGAGGAGGTTTGAAGTTTTGGAAAGGAAACAAGACAGGTAGAAACAGATCAGCAAACCATAAGAGCAAACACAAAGAAACATGCAGAAGATTCTTTACTACAGAACTACAAACACAGAGTTAATGTCAGCCAGGGCCTCAGGAGTGCCTTAGTTTTGGATACATTGTTTATTATATGTGTAAGTGATAAAACCATCCTGCAAATAATTTTAGAAAACCCCCAACATTTCTAAAAAGAAACAAAATACATATACCTGCATGTTGAAGAATAAAAGTCCTAGAAACTCTTTAAATGAGGGAAACCTGAAAATGAGAGAGACATGAGTGTTGCTTTCCCCTGGCCAAAAAAAAAACAGTGATAGAGAAGCTGGTGTTTGAGGCAGTGCTGTTGACACTTTGAAGAGTTTCAAGACAATAGAGATGATTTAAGAAGTAGCTGCTTTCTTTTTATTTATAAGTTGTTTCTTCTTATTTTAGTTTATGTACTTGTATCTCTTTCACCAGAGCTTTCCTTTTCCAAGAAGTGATAAAATTATAATATTTCCCCTCTTTCATTGGGTTAACTATTGCACATACATATATGTTTGGATCTACAATCAGTGGGATTACTTGTCTCCCCTGTTCTACAAGAAAGTCACTGCAGGTTCTCACTCCTCTGCTTAGAAACTTCCTTTTAATTTTCTGCTAATGCCTTTTCTCTACAATCACTTCAGTCTATATGTTTTTACGCCAACAAAGTTTCTTTGCATATAGTGCTCTTCCCCATACCTTCAGTCTTTCCCTTTGGGTGTTTTATAAATGTTTTGATTTATTAAATTATATTTACTGGTGTAACTACACTACTAAATAAATAATCTAGCATCTGAACATCTGTTCCCAGCACAAAGGTCTTTCCCAAATCCAGGGTGCAAAATTCCAGCTCCAGCCCTGGAGTTGTGACAGGAGCAATTCAATTACAGTGAGATATTTATGCAATTG
>VXAC01004964.1:191870-320766 GCA_013399225.1 Rhipidura dahli
CCCCCTTTGCTGTAACTGAAAAAAACCCTATTTTTTTTTTGTATGTAACTCATATAGGAATAGAAGGCAAGAACCTTTTTATCAGCTGAAAGGAAATCCAGTGTCATCTCACCCATTTAGAATATGATACCTGTTGTAAAGCATTTCCTTTATGGGAGTCCCACAGTGAAAATCAAGCACTATGTGTGCCAATAGAGAGACCTCTCTAATAGATCCCCTGTACCAAAATAATGAAAGTAATCCTAATTTTTAATTGTAGCAGGCAAATATCTGCTGGGCTGGATGCATAACATCTTACTTTCATTTATGCTTAGGCATGCTATTGTTAATCTGATAATGTGTGAGAGATCTCATCGCTGTCTACAGCTTCCTCACGAGGGGCAGGAACTGGTCTCTTCTCTCTGGTGACCAGTGACAGAATGCACCGAAGCCACATGAAGCTGTGTTGGGAGAGCAGTGGCCACAGCACTAAGCCTGCCTCCTGATGGGGAGGGCCATATCCAAGACCTTACAGAAGTACAGGTGTATGACATCTCTATCCCTCCCCTTGCCCACTGATCCATCGTGGAATTCCACTAGGTTGGTCAGGCAGGAGCTGCCCTTAGAAGGCTCTGCTGGCTGTCCCACATCACTTTCCTGTCCTCCACAGGCACAACTTCTAGGAGGAGCTGTATCATACTGAACCACTGACACGGCCATGAGATTTGAGCCTATCAGTACATAAACTGCAACTCCAAAATCACAGTTGACCAACTGCTTAGAAGTGAACTTTCTGACAGTAGCTCTGTGGGTAAGTGAATTGCAAAATGCAGAAGGAATAGCACAGAGACAGCCATTTTAATCTCTGCTCCCAAAATGCCACTGCCTACTTATTAAAATCAGATCTCCAAGCATACCTCTCTTTCTTGGTCCCGCTATTGCCCAGTGTGATGATATTCGACAAAATACGTTTCTCATTAAGCTTTGTTTACTGCTGTAAAACTCTGTGCACTGATCTCTGGAATGCTGGTCCCAGAAAAAAATTTATTACCAGGATTGCAGGACAGTTTTTTGTTTTTTTTTTTTTTTTTCTCATCATGTGGCTATAAATGCCAGTTAGACTTTGGCAATTCAGAATCTTCATTGTGGCTTTTCCTCATCTGCATGCAAATTAGCTTCTTAAATATAATGTTCCTCCAATTTCCTCTCTAGACCTCTTAAGGGAAGCTTGTTATGATGCTTTTAATGCAAGTGTTATCATGTGCTGGTTTCTCAGAAAATCCATCCTCTATTCTTGTCCTCCTCTTTCTGCCACTCCCCAAGATGAACTCATCCATAAAAGTGTAGATTGTGGTTTAAAAGATAAATGGAAAGCTGTGGGTGTCCAGGGCAGCCAACTTCATCTATAGGAATGTGATTAGACTCAGCCAGTGGAAAGTGCAACTACTTAATGCTTCCTAACCTATGAAAGGATAGTGAGCTCCTAGGAGACGTCAATCATGTTTGGAGGAGGTTAAAAAAAAAAAAAAAAGATTACAATTCAAAGGGTTAAAACAAAGTTGACTTTTGAATACTTCTTTCTTCCTTTTCCCTGGGTTAATAACAACAGGGACTGTATATGTTATGACTTATGGCATCACTTCAGCTTGTTTTCACAGTCTGCCAGTGGCCAGGAAAGTATGGAGCAATAATATTGCAGTATTTATTCGGAGACAATAAGCAGTCATTGCTGAGCTAGGGAAGCTGGGCCATGTTTATCTTCATGGATTTAGTCAGCTGGGAGATGAATAAGAGCCAAACTTGAACAAGCAAACATTTGCCTTCTTCTCCACAATGCAGCTATTTCACTTTACATGGCTGAAGACATAAATCTTTCTTCAGTGGCAAGCAAACAGCTTCAGATACATGGCACTAGCTAGGCATCACAGGACATCAGCTGAATACTTGTGACCCTGAGTGTTCATGAAAACAACCACAATCCATCTGAAAACAAAAAATGGCAACAATCTTATAGAGCTTCAGCAGCAAACAATAAAAAGCTGTAATTCCTTTTGTGAACTGGTTGCAGACTAAATATCAGCTGTAAAAATGACTTCCTATCTATTGTTCTGCTCACAAAAGGAATTATAGGAAATTATTGATTGTTGCAACCCATTGTTGCAGTGCAAATACAGAAAAAAGTGTTTCAAGCAGGTATAAAGCAATTTAACTTCTATTGATGCCTTCATGGGGTGACAGGGAATGTTTCAAAAAATACCTACCATGCAGGCTAAAGACATAATGATTTCATTGATATTTTCTTGCTGCAGGAATTAAAAATTCTTTGCCTCCTTTTATGGCCAGACAGTCTCACGTCATAAAGGATGGTGCTGGGGAATAATATTCTGTGACCTTTATGTTTTAAGTTGTTGTGCAGTATGATGGAGGGAGTGTTAAGCTGTTGCATTTCCACATGCAGTTCCTCATTCCTGGAGTCATAGGAAGATGTTATTCATTTGTTTTAATCCTACTCTCTCCTAAAAGTCTCACACAAAGCCCTGGGTGCAGCTGCACAGAGAAGCCTCCCTCAGACTGATCACTGCATGAGCCAACAGTCTGGAGAGAGCTGAAACTTTCACCTCTCACCTGCTGGCTCTGCCCAGTGCATACTTGGGTTCTTTGGTATCATTTGCCCAACATAAACTGGGCACCCACCCATGAGTCTCACTTTACAAATTCTAAGGGAAAGAAAATGGGGTGTATGGGTCAGAAATTAAACTGTGCCCCACTAGAGGTTCCCCAGCTGCAGATTGTGTATGAACCAACCAGTCAGTCCATTTATCCAGGGATTAAAACAGTGGTTCATGGAATGCTTTTTGACTGGAATTGAATGAAGAGGGAAAGGGGTAAAGCAGACCTCTCAAACTTATTACTGTTCCAAAGTTTTGTGGTGAGATGCATTCATATTTAGGTAAGCAGGTCCTGTGCTCCCTTAAGTATTGTTTTCCTCAACAGGAGATGTGAGTGGCAGGAGGTAGTTTCTGAATGATGACAGCATGGAGGAAGTCACTGAGTGGTGCCATGAACATAAGAGCTTTACATGGGGGTACCACCACCAAGCTGCTCTGATAAGCTCTGAGAACACACAGAGATATGTACTTGGTTTGAGGGGCTCAAAACGCCCAGAGGGATCTCTCATTAAACTGACAATCCAGGCATTGTTCATCTCACTGAATGGACATTTCAAGTCCTTACTGTCAACAGCAGTGGGTGAGGGGGGCAGGGCTGGGGGCTGTGTGCAGGAATGAGGGCTTTGGCTGTGAGCAAGTCAAGAAAAAATGGCATTGCCACCGTATTCCTTATGGCAATCAGCTGCATGCCTCTCCACCTCTCCCAGTATCAGGAAGAGAAAAAGTGAGGTGAAGTTATAAAACCAGATACATCCAGAACGTACCAAAAATTACATTCCATGGTTTTTTCTCAAAATAGGAGTCATTTGGTAACCATGCAGAAGTGTTTTAACTAGAGCAGGATGATTTCTGCTACTCCATCCTTTTAACTTTCACTTATTTACAAGATGTTCATTGCAAAGGATCTGCCTGAAGCAGCCAGACCCTCTGTTGCTGTAAACAGTCGGTTGCAAAAATGTCCAGGAGGAGAAGGCAGATGGCACGTCCAGGAGTATAACACAATATATACTGTGATCTGCCTACTGTGTCTTCCCAAACTGTAGGTGAGATATTGTGTGAGCAGCTGTTAGAGATGTGGGAGGGGAGACAGCATGAAATGAAATGGATTAATAAAAACACAGAGAAAAGTACACAGAAATGCTTTCTAGTAATGAGAGTATAAAAACCTCAGCAGCTCCCCTGTACCAAACATAATGCTCCCCCCCATATGCACAGTACATAAAATAGCTCTCCCCAGCCTGTGGGGCTTCCTGCTGCCAGAGACACAAGCTAAAGTGTTGTGCTTTCACATCAGGAAAGAACAAGTGGTCCCCAGCCATTACTGGGCTGCTGAATCCAGGCCTGGCATATATATTAGGCCATATACTCCTCCTGTATTTTCAAAGTGTTTGCATTTGGAGTCGTCAAGTTCTGGAAAAAGAAGGTTGTTCCCAGGTAAAGAAAGTTCTTTTTCTCATGCTGTATTTTAACAGGACAGTCTTACTCTTCTACCTCCTCCTTAGAGAAAAGTCTCCTTCTTTGCAACTTCATCAACAGGTCTAAAGACTGGACCTGCCACAGAGATATATTGGGTTTTCATGGCCAAAGCTTATGGAAAGGTGCCTGATGGTGTCCAAAAGAGCCTGAATCCAGCTGTTTGGCCTCTGAAATATTTGTTCTGCAAGACAAATGAGGCTGGGAAGGTAGACAAGGCATAATAATATGTCTGCTCATGGGATAGGTAAATGTGTCTTGTATATGAGAGAAGTAAAGGAAGTGACTTTATGCTGTTTTTGACATTGGGTTGCCCTTCAAGACAAACTAAGCCAGCAGACAGACTCAGGGAAAGACCAAAGCTTCAGGAGTGTGTGAGCCCTTCAGCAGGCTACTCACAGTCAATGACTTATGGCTCACAATTTGGTTATGTGATTTCTTGCTATTTTCCTACTGTACTCAGAGTCAACAGAAATAGGCCCTAATCACCTATATTCAAATTATGAACTGCTTAATCACCATTCTCTTATAATTGGTGAAGAAATGGGACATAATAGGTTGAAAGTTAACAGTCAGTGCAGACAGATGTTACTACATGCAGAGGGAAAAATTAGACATAAGGTTAAAACAACCCAGGTAATTTATAGTGGACTTGCATGTCTAACTTTTATTAATTCCTCACTAAAAAAAGTAGGTTTCAAATCAAATGTTGCATGTTTCAAACTTGGTTTTAGGGCTTGAAATTTTTATCTGATGTGATTTTAAAAAGATAAAGTCTGTCCATAGACAGAAATTAACTCAGAGTCAAGTACAAAAAATGATTTATGGCTATCATTACAGGTAGGTTCTCCTCATAATTTCATCTAAAAGACAACAGTTTGAAAAGGGAGGTATGATCTGTGTCTTACTTCACCTGTTGTTAGGACAAAATTCAGAGCTTATTTTTGGGAAGAGGTAGGTCAAAGCTCTGTCAGATTCATTTTAGGAAAGAAAATTGCACAGAATATTGAAATAATAAGGTGTCACAGATATTTGAAATCCATATCAAGATTTGCATTGCTGCATTGCTCTTGGTGTATGTACTTTCAGTAGTGGGTTCAAATAACTCAGGTGCTAGAAACACAATATTTTAACCTCTCTATTTCTAGCAACCCTGTCCTTTAGCTTGATCTGCAATGGAAATACAAAAGGGAGACAAGATTACTTTCCCTCTCCACCTCTTAAGCAGGTGTCCTCTTCTTAGAAATTGACTGGCCTGTTTCACACAAATGGTCACATTTGGTTGTCATGATTACACCTTCTGAATTTAAACCACAGAAAAGGAAAAGAACTTTTATTATACCCAGCTGATTATTTTTTAACACGACAACTAAACAAAACCACAGTTACCTGAACCAGATGTGCAGTCTACTCCACCTCAGTGTGTTGCAGCAAAAATGTCAGATGCAGTAGGTGGGATGACATCTGTGAGGAGCAATATAGATTCATTACACATTGGCATAGATACACTCAAGGCACACCAATTAAGACCCAGTGAAGTAAGGTTCTGATTCAATATATTTATTTATTTCATCACTACTATTGAGTAGTTATAGGGGGGAAAATTAATGGAAACAGTTTTTTAAAAACTACTCTCACTCTGACTAGAGAGCCATTCAATAGTTCCCAGGCCCTCCAGGCTCTATGGGGAGTGGTGTAGGGCCAGTTAATATGTGCACATTGGTAGTGCCAGGGTGGAAATTGCAGCAACACCTAAAAAGTGATCAGGTGGAAAGGAGGAACCTCACCCTTAATACTGTGAGGAATGACAGCAAAGATGAATGGATACAAGTGGGAGTGGATGAGATTTCAGCAGGCTGCTTGCTATCAAGTGAAATAATGAAACAAGTAGGGAGGTTGGATTAGGAACAAGGAGAAAAAGAGTACATGTAATAGTTGGAAAGTAAACATATAAGTGTGTCTTAACTTTACTTGCAGGAATAGTATGAACAATTAAATCAATTAACTAATCCTATTAGTGAAGATAAGCATATGCATGTTTGCAGGAGTGGGGTGTAATTATGTAATTGCTATATTGGATGCAATATCACTGCATATCTTAGGATCAGATTATATGTATTTTGTCTGTTTGAATGATCAAAGCTTGTGCAATTTAACTCCTAACTTGGGTGCAATCCTCAGCAACAGCAGTTACACAAATGCCTTTTATCAACTTCCTCAGCATTCTGTTTTCCCAGGAAGATTTCTGCTGTGCCATAGAAAACATGTGAGATATTTCAAATGTAGGATTTCTGCCAGCTGGTGATTTATCCCATTGATTACATTGTCATGTAACGGGAAGAGGCAAACCATTTTAACTGCTCACATAAACTGCAGTGGCATGCTGGATTCTTATTTAATACAATAAATTCAGTTGCAGCTTTGTGCAAGTTGCCTGATTCACTCCACACGTTCCTGTTACAGTGCATGATATTCACTTTAGTCCCATACAGGAGGTTTGTACAAGAGTGGTGCCCACTAACTTGTGTCTGTCAAAATAGTTCAGGGGGAGGGAAGCACATACAATTTGCTGAGTGGCTTTGCTTATCTATCACAATTCAGTGGAATTTAGATTCTTGCATATTTAAAACAATAGTAAACCTAATTTTTCAGTCTTGTGTTACCTGAGTTGTGCTTTTCGATGGTTACTTTTTCAATTTCCCAGTCACCTAGGTTTTAGTACATTCTCAAATAATTCTATTATAAACAATATTATTTAGTAAATAGCTCTATGCTGATTCATACAGTATAATAATACCATATATTTCTTATGTTGTGCAGATGTCAAAGAACTTGTGTCAAGGCTTCTCTGTACATCTAAGCACAGACTGTCAGAAGGATACCTTCAGAAGGCCCATTAGGGTTGGAAGTGTGAAAGTAATAAAAAAAAATCCAGAATATTTAGTTTCGTTCTTCTAAAATTTAAGACTCTAAGAGACCAAGATAAGTCACCAAGACCTCTGATAAACAGGAGCTAAAATATATTGGGAAACTACAAGCCATCAAATTACTAACCTTTCAATTCAACTCTTACATGAATGCTTCTACCCTGTTGCTTTTTGCAAAGTAAAATGGTTTAGCTGAGGAATTGTCACTCACTTCCACAATGAAAGCCTGTAACTTCTGAGTGAAAGCCCTGAAACAGGCCAGGAAGATGTGTGACCCAAAACTTTAAAACTTGAGTAGCCTTGGTAGTTTGGACTCTCCTTTGTAACAACAGTCTTGGTTCAGGTGGTGCAGTTTGGTCTACAGTAGGGCTTCTGGGTTATTGTCAACCTCTGCAGTGCTGGGAGACAGCTCTGTGAAACCCTGGACCTGTTCTGCAAGTTACCAACAGATTTTCTGAAGCTCTAAGAGTGCACCCAGAGCTTTAGATCAAAATTTTCTTCCAAGAAAATCTCTCATTTATGAGAGGGTCAGGAAAGAAGAAAATAGGAGGCACTGTGCTCTTTGTATTTCGTTGTAGATATTCCCTGTCCCATCACTTTTTATTGATACAGAGTAAGGAGCCTAGTGAACCTGTAGAACATACTTAGGTTCTCTAAAGGGAAAAAAAAAAAAAGAAAGAAAAACAAGTAAGATGGAAAAGAAAATAAAAGAACAAAAACTTAGAGCATTCTCCTTATTCCTGGGCACCGTTCCCCTGATAAGTATTGACCCTACAAAAGGTTGGGGCTCTGTAGTCAGACACCAGCCAACCTTGAGAATGCTTGACTTCAGATGCTTTTTTTTTTCCTTTCTTTTTAATCCAAACAAGGCGATTTCCCTCCTCCTCCCCTTTGTCTGATACTTTACTGCACATTACATTATTTAGAAAAATGTCACTGGAGGAACACTCTGTGTGGTCTCATAAAATATTAACGACTCCTGAAAGAAAACTTGAAATCAAGATGCTCATTCATGCTGGGGTATGTACTCTCTTTTGTTGGCTCTTTTTTTCTTTCTTTTCCCTTCATAGAATCTGAATTGCTTGTCTGTCTTTCCCTTGATATGAGCTACCCCTTACATTTATCATATTCCTCTGAAAGAGGGGAATTCAGGGAACAAATAGTGTGATGTTGATGCTAACCAAGAAGTGACCTGTCTCTGCAGCAACAGCTTCTGCAGATACTAAACTAAAGTCCTGTGCAGTCATTTATTTTTAGGTTAATGTCGATGAACAAGAAAAGTGTAGGAGTGGAATGAAATAAAAAGCTAGAACAAGCTGATTTCTCAATCAAACACAGATTTCTGGCAATGACTGATATACTGTTTTAAAACATATCTGAAGAGACAACAACTGTTTGCAATCTTTTAAGGAATAGGAAAAAAAGAAAAAAAAAATACCCACCAAGAAAACCTCCATGTAAATTGAAAAGCAGTCTACATGGGGGAAAAATAATCTGACTGAAAACTAAAGGAAAGTAAATCTTCCCATAGTAAAGGCCTATAAATTCAGAGGTGGACAGCAGTCCTGAGTAAAGAATACCGACATTTTAAGTGAAACATTTGCTGGCAAAGTGGCCGTCGAAAGTGGTTATTGAACGTCTTGTGAGAGAGCAAATTGCGGACTAGAGGTCTTTCTTATATTTTGTAGCAAAGCCAACTTCCATTGATACCACCTCGAAGTCAGCCCCTTTCTGCAGCCATTTGTAAAAAGGCTTGTGATGGGAGATTGACGACTTAAATACTTCATCAATCAATGCTTTAGCCAATGTGTTGTTCAGTGATTGGTGGAAAATTCAAGTAATCCATCTTACCCCATCACCCTTGTTCTTTATTCTCTTCAGGTATTTTCATTTTTCCCCCCTCTCTTTATTTGTTCACTTTCACTACAATCTGAAAGAGAAGCTGGGCTGGGAGAGAAGGGCCTGCTGCTATCTTTGAAAACCTAATCATTGCAGTGAAACTCTCCAGTGCAAAGTGCTACTGAATTAACTGAACTTTTAATGATCCTAGAGGTGGTCCTGGTGCATATGGACTAGCAAAGCGCAGGGTCAGGCTGCAATTTGTGCCATTCTGTCAAATTAAATATGTCAAACATCCTGAATCATTTATATAATCAACAATAAGGTGCTTATTTCTGCTGAATTAATCTGCTAAGTAGCTTTAAGGAAAGAAATAGGTATGACACAAAGCTAAACAGCGAGCGTAAAGAAACAAAAAAGGGTTTAGGTTATTCATTTTGGCATAATGGAAGGACATCCTTTGCTCAGAGAGAGAATATCCTTTGCTTGTGAGTGAATATTTATGTTGATATCTGGTACTCCTAATTTTAATCTCAATAAGGATTTAAAATCTTAACTGCCTACTTGAAATTTTAGTATAGATTATACAGCCACAGCATAGGCTTTATAGCAATCTAGATGAATAGGCTTTGTTCACCTAGACTTTGCTTTTGCATCTAATAAAAAAATGTTCTAAGACAAAAGAGCAGCTTATTTTTTTTAATGCCTATGTAATGTTCTTCTTAATGCATTATTATTTTATGGATGTTTAACAAATTGCAAATAAATACTGGTCCAGAGGCATATATTTTTAAAAACCTGAGGTACCAAAACATTTATGCATCCACTTAGATTAGTCAGGTGTGCAGATTATTTCTGTTTGTTGGATCTAGTAACAGTATTGGCTTTTTGAATTTGGTTTTGCAAGAGATAGAAACCAAGTTATCTTTAGGATAGACCTGCCATAAAAGTTTTGATTTGTAGTGAAAAGAGTTTATAAATATTTTGTAAAACATATACTTTCCTGCAAGTATGTGAAAAAGTGACAGACATCTCAAAATGTGCCATTTCAGCGGGAAATTTTATTACACCATTTTTAGGAGTTTTAATTGTACATTTATTCAGATACTACTGGGCACTATGAAAGAAGAGAGTCATAAACTTCTAAAGTTGGTGTCTGATTAATTTTGATTTTCATGCTTATTTTTTTTGTTGAGCAATATCTTAAGCACATCAGTTTGAATCAGGGCTTTAGAGAAAAAGGAGAGAGCAAGAGCAAGGATATAAACTACACTGGCTACTGCAGAGGCAATCCACTCGTTCCTCATTATGCAGTTTCTTGAATCAACATAAGCAAGTCCCCAGAGAGTAAAGTGAAATTTTATGACACTATTGTTTCATATCTATTAGTTTATTTATTTTTCACTTCCAGGAATTTGGGTCTCCTAGACATTTGGGTATATTGCTTTGGGTCATTCTTGGTCAGCAAAACCCCAGATAGAGGCCACAATCTGAAAGAAATACTCTCAATGTTTGTCTAGCAGAAAAAAAAAAATAATGAGAAGATAACTTAGGCCTAGATTATGACCATGTTTACATCGTGATTTTGTTAGTTTTACACAAGACAGACCAAAATCTACAAAACAGATTCAAGACTGTTCTGTCCACAGTGTACATAAAAGAATTAAGAAAAATAAAACAGACAGTTAGAGAGAGAACTAATAAAGAATTAAGAACTACAAAACCAAAAGATTGTGAGAACTAACAGAAAAATCTTCCATCTAGATCCATGTTAAAATGCTGTACAGACTGTATTCAGCAAGACATTATTGCATTATTAAGCAACCCCATTTAAAAAAGATATTTGTGTCGGGATGCCAAATTAATCAAAAAAGTTCAAAGCAAAATAATCAGAATAAGAGTTTTCATTACTTGTCTTGACCCATTATCAGGACAGTAACAAAATTAGGGCCAGGAGGGCAGTGGCTACTCTTCCATAAATTTCACCTTTCATTTCAAAGCTCCTGATGCAGTGTATTGCTAAGTTGATATTTAAGCGACATTTGATACTCTTTCACCTGAATAAAAGCAGATTTCTTTGTGTGCATTTGTGTGTTCATAAATGAGCTGCTCAGTGAATCATTCCTGTCATTAGAAGGTAGATAAACTGCAGAGAGGGAACAAAGTCATCATTTCTACCTCTGTGAAAATGATGGGGGTTTTTTAATTATTAAAATGCAATTATTTCCATTATTGATGAGCGTGATACCCAGGACAGCATCAATACAAACTGTCCAGGACACACACTCACTTGGATCTCAGGCTGGTCTGGCTGCAATAGAGTATTGATGCCAGTGTTTGTTTCACTTCTAATTCACATAATGGATGAGGACTTAAATACAATCCATGGCAAATTAGTACCTAGGAGATTGGGTTTATTTATTTATTTATTTAATGTGTTTATTTTTGTTACATGTGAGCCATTCAACGATACCAAAGTAGGAGACTTTCTGTATTAAGGCAATCAAAAAGCACCAGAATTTGAAACATAAAAGCTGATTAATATTTGAGGTATGTTATTTAGGCTGTAAGAAAGTAGCCACCAGTAAAGGTGCCAAGTTGCATTGCCTTCTAGTCCCTGCAAATTGCACATTGCTTTAATTTTTCTCCATAATATATGAATGTGTGCATATTTACATGCATGCATGCATTCATTGCACATATGTACATTTGAATATTAAAAAAAAGGCAATTATTTTCATTTTCCAAAAGTCTGAGAGACTAACATTCCTCATATTTTGGCTTTGGGAATGGTTATGACACTCCATTCTTTTGGACCTGGACCACGAAGACAGGTGGCTCTTAAGATAATCAAGGCTGAAGAAGTTGGAGCCTTTCTGTGTGGTCACAGGTGGGAGCAGAAGGGATGATGATGTCCTCTGCTGCCCCTCTCCACTCGGTCAGTACCTTCTCAGAGCTTGTTCTGTTCCTGCTGCTCCCTGCTTAAACATTAACTGTTTGAAATTAAATGCTCACAAATGTGATTTATTCCTCAGGTCCACAGCAGTTTGTGGATATGCAGATGCCTCCTGTGTTTGGGTGTCCTTCTGAAACCATCTGTGCCCTGTTCAGCAGTGATGCAGGTGAAATGCATGCAGGAAGCCTGACCTGAGAGCTCATGGGCCTGCCCTAGGGTGGCTGAGATCTGAGGCTGCCGCAGTTTCCAGGCTCTGTTTCTTCTTTTCCATGGGAATCCAACCTGGGCTTTTAGAGCAACAAAAGAACTGATGCAAACTCCCCATTCCAAAGTCACTGTGAGCCACAGACCTCCTCATTTTGTGACAAAACTTAGCCCTTCTGCTTATAATTTTTAAAAAGAGCAACACCCTCCACAAAATGCTAGGTAGTGACTCAGATAGTACTTCAGTACAGTCATACTCTTACCAAACAGCAACTAAAGATGCATCTTCCAATAAAACAAAGTCCATTTATCCTCTATCTATATACAAGTCTAATACAGGTCCTCCTTTTCCTGATTTCTGTTAAAGGTTGAAAGCACCATCTGTACAAAAGCAATGACAAAGGCTGTGTTTGACCAAAACCCTGAGCTAGGCAGGTTTTCTTATAGACAGGGGATTTGGTTAAATGCACAAAAGCAACTGTGCAAAACAACCAGTACAATACTGTATATCAAGAGTAATTAAAAACCTTCATTAAAAATGTGACAACCAAATCATTTTATATTAGACAGGGAAACCACTATCGACATTTGAAAATAATGAATAAACAGAATGTCAATTCACTAACATTTGCTATTTAGACTTTGATGCATACTCTTAGCTCTAAAATCTGCTCCTGGATACACACAGGAAACTCCTATTGAAGTCAGTTGGAGTTGTTTATGTGTAGTTGGCAGCAAATTTTGGCCCTCAGACATTTTTTTGTGTTCATTTAAGAGAGTACAGGCTAGCATAACCCTCAGTTTAACCCTCTGTTTGGAGGCACTGCTCTGACTGGATCCAAATGTCATGGCTATGGACCATTCCCTTAACACAGACCAGACTAATTCCTACGCAGCTTTGGCAAAAGTGGCAATGCTGGATTTACTTGCACAGGATTTGCCCACTGATACAGATAGATAAGGCAGAGTGGGCAGAATTTTTCCTCTGTTATTGCAAAATCTGATCTCTAGCACTGAGCAATACCTGTGTAATTGTTATGGCAGCCTTTAAAGTCCCCTGTCCATGATGGATGGCCTTGCAGTGGACATAGCAGAGACAAGACACCTCGCTTATGACACTCTGGCTGAGAGTCAGCTCACAAGTAATGGCAGTGCCTGCACATTAGAAGGACACTTTGTTTTTAGTATAAATGATCAAAACAATGCAGTGTGTAGAAACGGAGTTGCTGTCCCACATTTACATGGGAGCAAGGAGGACAGCAGGTTGCATTTAATTCTGCCTTTCCTCTGTGCTCATCTCACTTCAAATGGTGCTTTGCTTTTTCCACCTTCAGTCAGCAAGCACTTGAGTATATTTAGTGCCACATGTTTTCCTTTACACCTCTCCCTGACGCATTTCCAGCAAACACTGGCGCGCTGCGCTTGGCACAGTGACACGCTCAGGAACTCGCCAGACAGCTTTGTGCACAATCAGCAATCATCACTTTTCCTTATGAAGCAATAGGGATTTTCCCAGCCAGAAAACCCACAGGCATTTTTTATTTTTTTTCTGTGCTTGGAAGCTTTAGTTTACCTAAGCCTCCCAAGTCTGATATTTGATGCTGATGAGCCATAACTGGTGTAAGCATACGTCCGTGGCTCACGGCTTGCCTGAGCATCACTGCAGTACAAAGTGATACAGTACTTGCAGCACTGCTGGGTAGAAGAGATCTTGAGAGAAAGTGAGGGCTGCTTTGTGTTTACTTCTGTAGCAGCCTCCTGAGTGCTTTTCCTTCTTCAGTTATAGTCCAAGATTTTACACATGAAAGCGAATAGTGATTTATTCACCAAAATCAGTGTTACAATTGTATTTGTAGGAGTTAATGCCATTTTTTATAAATGCTTTTAACTTTAACCATATTTTTAGACACAAAGAGGAACTCTACTTCTCTCTCTGTGGGATCTTAAATATTAAGATTTTCTATAAAATAATTCTCTGATGTAAAATCATATCATTTGTATGGTAATATTTCCATTGGTGTTAATTACTATACACTTGAGAAAACTCCCAAAATACAATTTAAATGTTAATGTTTTATGTCATCATCTAATTTTTCATTCCTCTTTCATTCAAAAAAAAAAAAAATTATAACAAGTACTAGCAAATAATAATTTGCCATTAGATGTAACAGTTAAATTTACAGTTTTAAATGTTTTTATGACATCCAACTGTACTAAGGTGACAAGTCTACTGGTAAAACAACAATTTAAGTACTGCATTTACAGTCAAAAACATTTTTTGTCATTCCTCAATTGACAAATTTCAACTGCTCTGTATTGTTAAAAACAATTTCTAAAATTACACAGTGAGAACATAACAGTCTCTGTCACTGTGTAATTAAGTCCCCAGAACTGTTTCCTATATATAGAAATACTGTATTATAAAGTGTTAGTTACTGTTAAAAAAAATACCAATTACATTTATAGTGAAAACCATTAAATTGATTTATAGCAAAACAGTTAATTCACTGTGTTTGTGCATAAAACTGCAAGTAATGTGACACAAAATGTAGTTTCCATTTTGAACTCTGCAAACTTGGGAAAATTATAAGCAGGAAGATACAATAAAGCTGATGAACATCTGAAAAGCTTATATTCAATTAATTGCTTTACACTTAGAAAATACTTCTGTTGGAGAGACAGTTCACTGTTTTCCATCACAGTGCAATTTTTTGGTGTAATGAGAAATTTTGAAAAGAATTAAGAAGGGTCTAACTCTTCCTGCGTGGGTCCAGCTCAATTACGGGCTGAAATAAATCTTTATTTCCAACTTAGTTTCAAGTGTATTCCAGCACTTTGTTAATCTTGGTCTCATATGTGTGGAACACAGGTGGTGTATATCAGTGTTAGATAAATTTGCCATCAGCATATTTTAATTTTTGATATTTCTTCTTTCATAGCTAATAGTTAATATGTCCATTTCTTGATTAGCATTTATTCTGAAGTTTAGATTCGCTATTAACTATATAGATGTTATTTCAAGGTTCACTTGAAGTGTAAAAGAATTATTTTCCATTTTATCTATTGTCAATACACTATAATAATCCAGTAGTTATTTACCAGTTTGTCTATCCTGCATGCACAGAAACAAAGCAATCTAGCATATCAGTTTTGCTTACGGTATGATGAAACTCAGTGTAGTCAAAATAATACCACAGTGTAGCAAAGTGAATCCATAAATCCCTTCATTTTAAGTCTTTTGTTTTCTTTTAGCAGCTTTTTGGAATTTTTTTACTTAGAGGGAGAGACTTGTAAACCTTGTTGGTGCAATCAAGCCCTCATTACATCAGAGGGGAAAGAAGACTTTATTTCAATCTTACCTAGAGTGATTTGAAATCCTTGTGTTCCCAAAATGCACCATTTTGTAGCTGCTCTTCTAATAATATTTAAAGCATCAGTGGACATATTAGAAAGAAAGATATGTGAATTGGTGTCTGACTATACATCTTTTATTAATAGGCATTATTCCCATTGCTTGCAGTGATGACTTCTTGCTTCCTTACAAGTAGGAGAAAGAATCTCCCCCTTTTCTAATAAAAATGTAGCAGGACTTCAGTATCTACAGATACTACAGTTTGATATTCAGACAATAGAATAATGTGCAAGAAGTAAATACTTGGCTGCCTTTACACAAATATTGAGAAGCAATAATGAGGTATTAGCATTTTACTCTCTAATTTAAAAGGGCACTTTAGTTTTTGAAGCATTTGCTCATTATAAACTTGAACTTGCAGAAGACAATCAAGAAATTTTCTGAATAAAGCTCTTCCCACCAGTTCAAATAATTCACCAGAATGAGAAAAAACTCCTTAAAAAATTACCTGTTTCCCTTTGAATTTCTGATCTGGCATTCTTTTCCTTCATAACACTGAATGTCAAGTAATAAAAACCAACTAAAGACCAGCCCAGAAGTGTAACTTTTACTTGTGAATTATTGGTATAAGCAGCATGAAGGAGGAATAAAAAGTGGTGGTTTTGTCCTACCCTGGCAATGTACATCACAAACTGTCGAGTGCAGGGCACAGGCATGGTGAGAGTTATCATCTCTTTCTCAAACAGCAAAGGCATAGATCCCCACTTCTCTGGGATGCTGCTGTCCTGTCCTACAGGCGATTTGAGACTAAAGTGAGTGATTCATTTGGAATCCAGATATTTCTCAACAAAACCTTCAATACTCTGGGACAGAAAGGGTAATTACAAGGAGAGTGATAGGGGCTGATAGGGGCTAACAAGGCCAATACTGCAGCTCATTTCCTTTGGCAATCTCCAGGTTTCAAAATGATTTTTCTAAGGAAAATCAGGTTGTGGTTGACTTTTTGTTATCAGCCATTTTCCTTTAAATATGACATAGGTTATATATACTGTGTTTTGTGTATCGGAAACATTAATTCAACCAAGCTGGTTGAAAGTGTCTGTACTAAGATGGAAACAAAAACATCATGCTCAGAAGGAGATTAAACCCAAAGACAATACAAATTATTACTTTCAGTCAAAATTTTGAATGAACTTTACTAGGTCTGGAATGGTGCAGCATTATGATTTTTAATTAAAATGAAATCAAGTGATTTCACTACTTTAAAACTGAGACTGGCAGTAATACAACAAGACTGTCAAGAGTTTATGTTGGCCTTGGCTTAAATCATGCCTGTTTTAAAGCAATGTTTGAGACATGATCAGTGGTCTTATGTAATTCAGCTGTTGCAGGCATCAGATTGCAGCTCAATGAGCACCACAAAAACACCTATTTCTCCTACATTTTCTTGGTACAATCCATAATTTCACAAAATATTTTTATTTTTAGCAGAAGAGGAACCAAGCCCTGATATTTTACTTTATTGGGAATACGTTTTTCATGCCGTCTTGTCTTTAAGATAAGATGTGGATTGGTCACTGGCTTAAATGATGCATGCAGTTTCAGCAATATAACTAAAAATCAGTGTCTCTAGCTACATAAAGTATGGAAAGGGTTACATTTCAGCAAGCTTTATCATATCAATTAATGAGCCTTTTCATGCCTTCTTAACTCTTATTTTACGACAAACTTTTAAACTAGAAATCACTGTGACAATTTAATGACCTTGAGTTTAATGTTTAAACTGGGACGTTACTTAGGTCACAGCATGAATGAAAACAAAAATCTTTTTATAAACTTCCTCCCTTTTGGTGCATGCAGCCTTTCCCATTCTGTGCCTCCATGGGTGTCAGCTAGTCCTTGGCAGGAGAAGACATGTTCTTGCATTCTCAGACTCTGCAGTTGTCACCTGTAGTGAGCAGAGCAGTGAATGCAGTACAGCAGCATCGAGCTCTTCACTGGTTACCCACATTTGTTGATATGCTGCCCCGATGGGCTTGTGATTTTCCTCATCAGTTTTACTGTAAAAAAATGGAATTCTTTCAGGCACTATAAATGCCAGCTCTAACAGAAGCACTAGACATTCAAAGTAGATCAGAGCTAACTTTTCTGGCTCCTGGTCTCTCTCACAAAATTCCTGATTTGTGTATGTGTGAATGAGCACAAAACTGGAAGACACAAGATTGAACAAAAAAATTTAACTTTTAGTTTCAGTGAGGGGAAAAAAAAGGTGGCTGAAAAGCTAAGGTCTATCCCATGAAGATCAACAATTCAGCATCCCAGAGTCCCATGAGTTCAGGGATTTTTACCTGCATGTATAGTTTTCTGTTGTATATGCTTTTTTCCAAATGGTAATTTAGATGAAATGGGGAGATTTTCCTTTTCCCAGTATCTGAATTCTCCAAGAATGCTGTGGGTACAAAGTGAGATTGTTCACTAGCAATTTTCTTTTTTTTGAGTTATGATGAATTTGGAGCATCAGTGACACAATATCCTCTTCAGATACTGGTGCATTTATTAGCTTTGGCTCATGCTGCTGTGCCTTGGATGATATCCCCTGTGCTCTCTGAGCTGTAGCTGTCAGCTGCTGACCCTTGGCAGGGAATGCCTGGTAGTCCACGAGACAGCCCTGAAGCCCTGCACATGTCCTCTCACTGAATCCGTGTGAATGGAGGATGTAGTGAAATGGGTCTGCACAGCATCACTTCTGAGAAATCACCTCCTCCCACACTTTCCGAGCCTGAGTCAAACGAGGGGGATGCTCCAATCACACTGATTTCTACACCCATGCTGACTGGCTCCTTTTTGATCTTTGTGCATTTTACTTGCAATCTAATGTCACATAATATTAACAGACTTAATTGACTGAGGAGGTGAACTTACTCTCATTCCAGTCAAGAAGAATTTGGCTTTGAGTGAAAAGGGAAGGGATAAGATGAGGTAGGGTCAGAGGTCACCCAGTTTAAAGAAATTTATCTAGGTTCACTTTAAAACCCACATAAATCTTTCTCTCTTCACTTTGGGGATAGACAGATAGAGGAAGTAAAAAACATGGCAAAAGATTTGTAGACAGCTTGTCATTTGGAGGCAAAGGTAAAAAGAGTGGAAGCCCCCCCATTGTGAGATTTTCCCTATTTCCATCACTTGCTGTTTTTCTATTCCCCTGTAAGGTGTAGAAGGGAAAAAAAAGCAGCCTGTATTCACATTATAATTAGTGCAAACTTGCAAAGTTGAGAGATGTCCAACAGACAGTAAGGACCCTCTAGACAAGTATATCATATTCACACTCTGGGGTACTCATCCATCACGCAGCAAACAGCCAAAGTGGCTGCAGTTTGTGTGCCAGGTACCCCTCACAAGGGCACACCTGCATTTCAGACAGGTTATCATGGCACACATGTCCCTGCTGCTTTTGCCTGAGGGATCTAGTATCTGTATCTACACTCCCATCATGTGGATGGAAGCACAGCTGCTGTGCAATGGAGAAAACCACCAGCTTTTTCTGGTATGACAGATGCACATTCAGCCAAAGGTGGGGAAAGACCACACACCCTAAAGGATACAGTATGGAATGCTCTTCTGAAAATGTTGTCTAGCACAGAACCCATTCCATCACAGTGCCTAGGAGGCTTTTGAAGAAACACTGGAGGAGTACACGGAGCATGCAGTGCTTCCAGCAATCTGCATCCACCCTGCAGACTTGGGCATGAACATTTGTGGAGTGGTTTGGTCGGGCATAATGTTAGGATGGAAAAAAAAACAAAACAAAACAACTAAGAGTTGATATTCTGTAACAGAAAGGATGAAAAACTTATCTGTTTCAAACCAATCTACTACCATAGCATAGGATTGTCTAGTTTATACTCAAAACCAGAAATGTCATAGGAAAGGGGATGCTTTCATTCCTTCTCTCATACTCCCTGCACCTTCCAAAGTATGCACAGTTTATGGAGGGCAAAGCTCATAATTTATATAATAATATATTGCTTATATTCACATAACAATATTATTATTAATATTTCTATCCCTTTCCTCAAAACAGCCATCATATTTTGCTCTCACAACTACCAGCTTTCCAATGATGGAAAGCCAAAACACTGCAGCAGCAAAGATAAAAGCCATGATGTGAATACAGAGGCATTTTGCCTATTGAGCATTTATGGGTACATAGTATTTGGCATTTGAAGAATCCTTTGGCTTACTATTTACAGAAAGAACCCAGAAACTTGAGAAATGAAAGTTAAAAATTATGTGAAAAAGACCTGATTTATCACTCCAGGCTGGTTTCTGAATGCTGTTCAACTTATATCAGTTTATCGTATTAATAATATGATAATATTATTAATATAATATATAAAGATTATATAATAATATTATTATATAAAGATGTATTATTTATATCTTTATCATATTAATAGGTATGACTAAAATAATAATATGGAGAAACTACAGAATATTACAAAAATTTTTTCTTGTAGATATCTATGGATAACCTCATTATGAAACAGAAAGAATATGCCATTTACTGTGAAAATAATACTCCAGTGATAAGACTACTATAAATTTTTGCTTTGATTTTGGCTTTAGAACTTGACTAAAGATGCAATCCCTTATTTGAGACACACACCTATTCTCACCAAGTGTATTTATGTCTGTGGGCAGTGATAGTGGTCAAGGAGCTGTGGAAATTGCTGCTGTGAACTTTTTGCTCAGAATTTCTTGTCACTTAAAAAAGTTTCAGCCTTGTCACATGTCTACAAGGCCACTGCAGGACAGCATCAGTACATACTTCTGAAGTCTGCCAGGGGAAGATGCTGATTACTGTAAAAGGGAAATGGTTTTGTGATATGGGAGTGATGTGGAGGGGAAAGGGAGATAAGGGTCATGGTTTAGCACTAAAATGGCTGCCAGGCTTACAACAGCAAGTTCTGAGGAGCTCCTGGGTGTGATCACACAGGTATTTCTTTTTCTGACACGATATCTGTGATGCAATTACACTTTCTTTGACACTAGCTCTTTATTGGAATTGGAATTTTTAGTTCTTCTGATTTAACTAGGAAATTTGCTCCTAACAATCACTTATTTTTTTAAAAAAGAAACAATAAGTAATCTAAACCTAAAGTCTCTTTCACCAGGGAAAGTGAGTTGTTCATACACTGCTACTACATATTGTCTGTTCTGTTCACTAAAAGAACAGGGTAGTGGAACCATGGAAAGACAAAAGCCCAACCCAAACAGAAGAAGAAAATGCTCATTCCTGGCTTCCCCCCTCCACATTTAAAGCTTATAGTCCTTTTGTACTGTGGAAAGAAAATACAATATTTTTTTCAATAATCAGTTATGAAGGAAAATAACCAGTTAGTTTTATATTTATTCTGGTAGATTCAGCTCTGAGCCAGAAGCAACACATTCCAAAATAATAACTGCTGCCTCTATGTAGGTCTAGCAAGCACTCAAAATGCTTAGAAAAATCAACACTTCTTATTTGTTCACTGAAATTTGTGCCTTCTGTCTCACAGACTGTCTTGGGTTGCGATGTAAAGTGGAACCAAAAGTACGTATTCTACTACCATCTACCTGAGCTGTTAAAATGGGTGGAGCAGTGTTCTTTATCTTCTCTGTGAAGATAAATATTGATTTTATAGAGCAGATGAGAGAGGATACATATTTTCATAATGTCACCCCACGACACTCAGCCCTGATGACTCCCTTGTGGAAGCAGCAGCCACCCTGGGGTGGGCAATCTCCTCTAATGGGCCATCAGTGTTGCCCAGCATCACTCACAGAATTACACTGTCTCATTGTGAGATGCCCTGCCCTGGGGGAGGAACCAGACATGCCTACCTGTACATAATCTGAGGCTTGGAATACCACAAGAGGCCCACCACTGGATTCCCAGAGGGCAGGAGCTCTTGATAACTGTTGATGCTGACAGACCTTTAGCAGTGGGTATCCTCAGCTCTCTAGTATTTTGTGAGAACTCTGTCTTTCCCATGCACACTAACTAAAAGAAAGTTACCAGTGTTTATCAATATTCACACCTGCTACTTGTTTTTTCCAGATTGTTATGGCTTCATTTAGAAAAACACTTGCCAACGTATGTGCTAGAGTTGGGCCAGCCCCCTCAAGGGGTGGATGGCCAAAGAACCAATTACTTTATGCCATCTAGCTCACTTTGCAAACTAACACATAAAAACCCTGGAAAAATTATTAAACTCTCTCAGCTTGCCACTTTTCTACTGATTTGGACTCGTTTGGCTTTTCCTATGCATCTGCGTTACAACAGAGATGTGATAACCACTGCTGGACCTCCAGAGAAGGACCAGCTGGAAAAATTATTAAACTCTCTCAGCTTGCCACTTTTCTACTGATTTGGACTCGTTTGGCTTGTCCTATGCATCTGCGTTACAACAGAGATGTGATAACCACTGCTGGACCTCCAGAGAAGGACCAGACCTTTTCTACAGGATCACCACTTTGACAAGACCACATCCATCACTCCAGCAGGACTGCAGTCACAGTTTAATCAGACTGCTACCACCACCCTGACCAACAGGGTATCAGCTCTCATTCTGACTTTGTCAGTTTAAGCCAGTGTTTCTGTACTACTGCCTTTATTGTAATTTTGCTATTAAATTGTAGTTCTGACTTGGCATATCTCACAAGATATTTATGTGGAGTTAATTTCTCCTGCTGGTTTGCCTTCCAACCAGTACGCAGACATATCCACTGGAGGTGAAATTAGAAAAACCACTCCTTCTACAAACCTGGCAGGAGGAAAGAATCAGCAATGCAAAGGGGCCATCACAGCACCGACAGGAAATGCTGAAGGTCTGCAACTTCACTTTTTAGTTCTTCTAGATATTTGTATTACATGTTTTGAACTTTCCTGCTTGCTGATGTTGGGCCCATTGTGATCACAGAAATACAAGGAAAATTACTCTAAAACTGGCAGGAGGGTGCTTTGGAGATAACTGGGAGCTTTTTGTAAAAGTGGTCCTGTTTCTCCTTAGCTGAGACCCAGCTCCTAACCCATACATACATGGTAAGAGCATATGGCAGAAATTTTGCAGGTGAATTAACCAGCACCGTAAATGTGGAACAGACAGAGGAAAGACTGTCTCTCTCACCTTGCATGAACAATGGCACTTTTGTCATTTTCCCCGTGCCCTAAATAGACTGGATTCAGTAGCTTTGAATTCATGACATTCCTTCTTGCACCAATCTCCAGCTCATAATAAGCTAGTAGCTTAGCAGTCTTTTTTTTTCCTTTTTCCTTTTTCTTTTTTTCTTTTTTTTTTTTTTTTTTTTTTTTAAATTGGCTAGGAAGGCAGGCAAGCTTTACAACCAAAACAATCAATTTCAAGCTGCCGAACCCAATCATGCCGATTTGAGAGTGACCCTTTAAATTGAGTGTGAAATTGGGAGATGGAGCTCCACTTTCCTACTCCAGAGCTGGTGGAGAAACCATCACTTCCTTTTGTAAGTGGGTGCATTAATAGTTGTGCTGTTCTTGCAGACATTATGTGCTAACAAAACTATGTGTGCCTGGTTCTGTAGCAGGTTACAGGGGAAAAACAAAGAGAAGGCCATCTGGCTCCACCAGTTTGTGTGTATAATGTCCAGATACTAATGCTTAATGCACTTGTAAACCTAAGTTGTCTCTCTCTCTCAGGGTCTGATTTTAATTTGGGTAATATTCCTGTTAATAATAACATCTAATTACAACATCCATTAAAAGTTAGTAACATTAATTTAACAGGGAGAAAATCTAATAGAGTTCTTAGAGCGGTATTGGCATTTTTCCATTAAATTAATGTTACAAACTTTTAAAAGGATGTCTTAAATAGGCATCGTTAGTGGTGGGAATATTAAACAAATTAAACTCAGGCCTTTAATATGAGGTGGGAGCCTATTTATGAATCCAAGCAAAGGTGTCTGCTATGCCTTTCAACCCATTTACAATGTTCAACAGGAAGCATAAGGTTGTGCAAAATTTGCAGTACCTAAGTTTCTTTCTAGTAAAGCCTCAAATGAATGTCTTTTTTTTTTTTTTGCAGTATCTCTTTGGCTGGCCGTGTGGTCCACACATTCCTTGCTTGGCTGCTGCTGTTCTTTCCTTCCAACAGTGATGTTCTGGCCTGCTAATTTCCCTCCTTTCAGTTATTTTGGTTTGTTTTTTAGGTGTGTTTTTTTGTTCCTTTGTACAAAGAAGGTGATCATGAAACCAAAGGATGACCAATTCTCCTGCTACTAGGAAGAGGCCTTGATAGTTTTGAAAAAGGCTCTGAAGAGGGAGAAATTGTATCAGAGATGCAAAGGTTTTGAAAGGCATGTTTTTTGTCTAAATCCAGACCTCACCTGCAGTAGGCAGCATCTACAATTTGAACGTGAGCCTGCTCAGATGGTTGAACTGAACTGTTAAGGGATTAATTTTTTAAAGATGTTTCTTAGTTTACAGGCTGACTATAGACAGAACATTTTATAAGGCAAACATTGCATTAGACAGATTTATTCCCCTTGGGGTGAGGACAAAAGGAAGAGATCTGAGTGAGAAAAGTTAGTCAGATGCTTAATGTGATACTGGAAGGTGATCAGCAAGGGACTGGCCTCATTTTGTCCCCATGTACAACTCAAGCCTCTAGCAGAGTCTGTTGTTAAATGCTTCAATAATACAACAAAGTTTAGTAAAGCAGCAGTGACAGCAAAACCAGCCGAGCAGTGCAGTGCAGTCAGACTCAGCAGGCTTTAATAATGCATGGCTTCAAATTTTTAGTGAGCACTTTGCTGCTTCAAGACTTTCCAAGCAAACATCAGCAAACACACCATATTCAGAGTACCTGGAATATATACCAGGACAGGATCTAGATATGAGCAGTTTGTGTTGGACATCTCTGGACTTGTGCAGCCCTTCTGACTTCATACTGTTAGAAACGTATTAAATGATTTTTTAGGAGGGTTTGATCTAATGTAAATACTGAAATAGGCATGCATTCAGGCTTGCAAATCTCCAAAATTCATTGCATCATTCATTAAGCAAAAGGCTTAATTTGTGAAATATTTTTTTCTTTTACCTTGCTATATGGACACCCTTGTCTTACTCGTATGTTTGCCTGCCACACCAGAGTTGAGCCTGTGATGCCCAGCTGCTGGGCAAACCCCATGGACTCATTCTGTCTCCTATGGGTTCTGGGCACCAGGACCATTTTCACACAGTGCAGTGTGCAGCTAATGAAGGAGAGAAAGAACCATAGGTCAACAAATAGCTTATGATCTTGCTGCAAAATGTGTGCTGGGTGGCCCCACGATAAAAAGCTACCCTAGTTACCCCTCTCTAACCAAGTGTGGGCAGTATGGTAGGAGCCTTTCCCAGAGTGGAACTGTGCAGACCCCAGAGACGAGATGTGAACCTCCTTGCACCAATATCATCAGTCTTCAGGGCTCATTATCACTACTTAACATTATATCTGAATTTTGGTCTTTTTCATGTAGCCCCAGGGTGATCTTCTGCATACACACAGGGCTGGCACACACAACTTTCCAGCTCACAAGTAGCTCTTGCCTGGAAACTCAATCCTTATGAAGCAGAGGCAGATTTTCATTGTCACTCTGAGTGCATTTTGCTTGTGAATTCCACACATCAAACATAAACAAATCCTTAAGACAATAACAGCCTCCAAATCCTGTTGATTTCAGTGTTTATTGCAATAAATAATGGTGATGGGAGAGTTGACTGCAATTTGAATGGCTGTTTCTGTGAGTCAAGTTGTTAATGTCTCAGACAGCAACAGCATTTTGATGAGTTATAAATAAAAATATTAAAAAATAATAAGAAAAAAATACTACTGTTGCTTTATTAACTATTTATCAACTATTAATAACTATTATTCTTATCCTATTATTTAAGGAGTATCAAAATGCTGTTTTCATGTTGAAATGTGGCAGCCAGGAAAAAGTAAGAAAAACCAAATAGAGATAAAATCATCTTTTGCTTCTGTTTGGTAAATTGAATGACAAGTCATAGCAAACAAGTGTGGTGTTTTTTAGTTTGGTTTTGTTTCTTGGTTGTTTTTGGTTAGGTTTTTGCTTTTTTTTTTTTTTTTTTCAATCCTTGGGTATCTATTGAGCTACATTTCTGAGCTCAGATGAGAAAAGAGGTTTTACATTACGCAAATGCTAAAATACTCCAGTGTCCAAGTTGTTTAGTGACACTGTTTGAAAGAGGAAAAAAGTCTAGTATGCCATTAAGCAGATTGGTTTTCCTCTTTTGTTCCACAATAAGCTTTTAGTTGAGAAAATAAACAGCTATTTGTATCATTCTACAGCCAGTACTGTAAGCTGCAATAATATAGTGTAAATTTATAACCAATACAGAGTTACAAGCAGACTGTAGAGATGTATATTGCCTAAAGCAATTAGATTATTATTGTAGTGGTATTAGAATAAATTCAATTAAAATGTTAAGGTTGTTCTTTTTTTAAACAAAAATATTTTGCTTTCTCCTAATATTCTCCAATATTTTACTTAGAATATATTAGTTAAACTAAATCATCAGATGATTTTATGCTAGCAATTTTAAATATTCAAGACTAAAAAAGAAAAGCATGTAGAGCCATTGTAAGGGCTGTTGTTTACTTTTATACTTCCCCCTGCTTTAGTTAATCCAGACATTAACTGAAAATGATTCAGCAAAGGGTAGGTCTATGTACATGTTTACATACCTTCACATATGGCTTCGAAATGCCCGTGAAACCTAAAGAATAATGGATAAAATCCTTAAGACCAACCAGTAAAAAACAAACTATACTGTCCTCCCTAACACAGGTTTTTCACTACGAAGTAGAGGCACTCTTATGGCACCTCCACAACAGGGATTGGTTCAATCAATAGGGATAAGCTACTGTTAATTAGTCTGATCTACTTTAATAACTTTATTCAGAAGGAAGGATGGGGGGAGGCTAGGGGAAACTTCCCTGCTGTCAGTATTATACCCCGTAGAGGGGCCTTATATCAGCAATTCAGTGGGAGGAAGTCATGTGGAAGCATTTCTGTATTGTTCCCATGAGCATTCACCTCCTAATTTGCATTAAACTAGTAGGCAGTCGACACTGGTTTGGGTCCATACCTGTAAATCTTCTATTATGAGATGAAAGTATTACACTGTGGCTCTCAGACCAACTTGCTTCCTCCTCAGGTTGAACAAGAGCAATCTCTAATGCAAATAAGATTAGCTGTAGTGTTGGGGAGGGAGGGGGGGGCGGACAGAATCCCCTTGGTGTGTTTTTGTTTTCAAACTGGAAAGTTGTTTTGTGGAAAATTATCCATCCACCTTTGGTGTTTACCTAAAGACTTCAGTCACCCCACCCCCTTTGCCAAAAGAAGCCCCAAAACCATGGGAACTCCCTCCACTGCCCACAAACACACACCCCCTTACCCCTACACACACCCCCTAACCTGCAGCAAAGCAGCATTCCCACAAACATTTCCATTGAAGGGGAAAATCCTCCATTTGTGTAGCTCTGTACCCTACTGATTTCTAGAGGATTTACTCTTATTTACTTAATGTGCAGTGCTGGCCCAAATGTTCCCCTGTCAGGGGAATATTTATATTTTTCACAGCTAGATTTATACCGGTATATTCCTCAGAAATGAATCAGTCAGACCAAATCAATTATCTTGTTCTCTCTGTTTCTTGTGGTGCTATCTCCATATGTGTTTGTGCATTTTCTATCTTTCCACCTATCTATAATTATACAACTAGAGCTTGGCTTGGAGGGCAATAGCAGTAAACTATTGTTCAGAGGAGATTGCAAATTGCTTGGAGCAGGGAACTGTCTTCTTAATTAGCCTGGAAAACATCATGCACACTTATGGCACTATAGGAATAATAAATAATAATAAAAATAGTTCCTGAAAGTGGGTTCATATTGCCCAAAGGCAAAGGCTGGGCAGCTGTTGGAAAGATGATGGCTCCCAGCAATAAATATGAGTGGATTAAGCATCAGCTCCAGGAAGGATTTTGTCAAGCTGCAGATTCTTTCCCAGTCTGATACCTGACAGTGCATCTACTTCAGGTATATTCACTGGAGATATTTTCTCTGATAGGGTATAAAGTTCACTCTGCTTTTAAATGACAAGGTAAAAAGAGAGAAGTAATAAGGTAACTTCCCAGGCTGAGCCGAGCAGCCTGCTGCAGAAGTGTCCTTGCTCTGACCTTAACAGGCTTTTTTTTTTTAAGGTAGAAAGTGTGCAAAGACAATCCAGCAAGACTGCTGTTCAAGCCCAGCAATACAGTGACAGCCTTTGGAAACAGCTGTGCAAGGAGACTGACAGATTCATCAGGTACGGTGTGGCCCTGCTGCAGGTCTGCCTCACCGAAATGGTTTAAGCTTTTTTACATCTGCTTAACCGAGGGGAGAAAGGGAGGGGTCAGAGAGAGGCTGGGAATTTCTCTATCAGGGGCTGCAACACTCTGCTCCACTCTCCCGTGAGAATACCCCAGGAGTCCCATCTGTTTAGCAATGCAAGAGATAGCCTGCCTATTAAGGGCAAACAAAGGCTAGAGAAAAAAAAAAATAACCTGCCTGAATACAGCGTGTTTGGTGGAATCTACACTTTTCTGTAAATGAATTAAATTGCTAGATAGTGAAGAGATGTATCTCAGCAAAACCCATTCAATGGAAACCAGCAACAAACATAAACTTAAGAGTCAAATCCTGCAGACCATATTTGGTGATTACTTAGGCAAAGCTCCCAGCAACTTAAATGGAAGTTTTGCCTGAGGAAAAACAGTTAGATTTGGTACCCCATGAGATAGTAAAGCCCACATTCAAATGTTTACAGTTTCCTTGTTTTTTGTTTCTATCTGGAACTATTCCATAAATGCTTTTGAAAAAAAGAAGTTTTATTTTTCAATGGAGGTAAATTCATGTAGGATGAATTTACCTCTTTATACCATTGCATCCATCCCTGAAAACCTGTGTAGTATAGCTGAAGATTCAATCCATGGGTTGAGATAGCAAATCTGCCTTTACATTTAGCAAAAATCTGAATTATAACCCTGTATCTGAAGTAGATGTCAGAAATGGCTGCATGTCTGCCTGAATCCACAAGTGATTTCCCCAGTGTGCTGCTGCAATTCCCCATGGCCCAGGGAAGCTGACAGGACCCACTTCTTGTTTGACCTTTGCAAGGTACCATGACCAAGACCAGTAGCCAAAATACTGGCAGGCACACTTCTGCTGCCAGGAGGAGATAGACCTGGGACCATATTAGTTTTTAACCTACTCAGGACATAACACATCCTTTCTTTTTTTTTTTTTCCTTTTTTTCCTTGGATTTTAATCTTTAACTGTTGCTTTTCCCCCATATATACTTTTATTTCCCCTCCAATGTTGTGGAAACTACAGTGCTTTTATGGCAGCCAAAGTTTACCTTTTGGGTACAAATGCAAGTTCCTTTTGTCTAGATCCACAGGAATTAAGATTTAGATCATGGTATTTTTCCTAGTATTACTGACCTGCCATAAGGCCTTCCAAGGACATGTGCTCAAATTTACCAGTATCCTTTTTTCTCCATCTATATCCTAATTTCTACAGGATTGCTACAGAAGCCTGTATGGGTCAAAAGGGTTGAAAACTGAGGCGGGGGGTGGGGGGTGGAAGGAGGACTCAGAACTAACATAAGGAAAATATATTCTTTCAAAAGTACACCATTATTCTCCTGGAAGGTGTTGGCTTACATACTAATAAAAAAGGGAAAAAGAGAAATTGTTATAACAGTAAAGATCTAGAGGATGCAAAGTACACTCAAAGAAACAAGAGGCAATTTCTGTTCACAAGGCATCTCACAAACAGTATCACCATCCTTACTGCAAAGAGTTTCTGAATGTTTTACAAGAAGGGAAACAAGTGACTGAAGATCTGGGAGACAGGAATTTCTTAAACTCTGGCTTTCTCACTGGGGTAAAAAATCTTCCATGTGAGATTAATCTTTGTTCAAAAGCACTTTACCTTCATGTAAGTAGTTTGCATAAATTTGAAAGCAAAACTGCAAAGCTGAAGAATCTCATCAATTCTATGCAACATTCTAGAAATGTAAAATGAGCAAGAAATGGAATGTAAAAATTCCAGAGCCTCTGTGAGACACATCATTTTTTTCAAGATGCTACAGACTGCTAAAGACTGAATTCTAACACTTAAATCTGCATCAACAGCAGATGTACTAACATATAGCTAAACCAGTAATTAATGGAGTTATCATGCTTATTATTTTGACTGCAGCCTTTTCTGTACAGAAAACACTAATTGTTTATCTGTGCTTATATTAAGGCAGCAAAAGTCCTGTCAATCTTACTGCTATTATTAAGGGATAATTTCTGACAGCAGTTTTTGTAGGGTATTTTGGGAGGTAGATGCTGCCTTGAAAATAAACTGAATAATAACACTGACTCTAATACTGCTACTACAAATAACAACAGCAATAATAAAAACCAAGAATAACAATTATGAACATGATGAACTTCATCATCATAATCTATACAATATACCGATTAAAGTCATAAGAGCAATAAATATAACATACTATAGTTAAAAAGAAGCCAGCAGCCTGATTGAAGACTAAGAGGTATGGACTTATACTTTTTTAATACTCAAAAATGCATTTTTAAAGTAAGCACTCCAATTGAATGAAGGAAGGAAAGATACAGGTCACCACCAAGCAAGACCTACAAAAATTCAGCAAGCTAAATCAAGACAAACCTAGAAGTTTTGTGACTGCATTGTAAAATTCAGTATATTCAGAGCTCCTTTTCTGAAAAATTACTCCTTCATTGTCTGGAAAGTAAGGAAGAAAACAGAGCATCAAAACAGATTTCTCAATAAATACTGGAAATCACTGCTATGAGCATGATAAAGAGCTAAAATGCTAGTTTTTTGTTGCAAATATCTCATACTCAGTGATGTTCAATTTTTATTTTTTGAACAGCCATACTATTGTCACCCATTTGTTGAAAAATCAAGATCATAAACTCTAAACCCTTTTTAGTCATACTGAAGACATTGCCACCCTTCCCTGCCACCTTGCTTCACATATTACATATTTTACATGATGTAAACTAATCACTCCATATTTTAAGGATTTTCCTTTTAAAAGAAAGAGAATAAAGGTCACATAAGTCAGCTAAACATTTATTGTCCTTTAGATTGGAAATTAGGTATATATATTACATATTTGCATTATTTAGCCCTTCAAGCAAAAGTCCTTGAAATTATCATTTGTTTAATCCAGATATAGGCTTCACAGTCAATTTCAGTTAACTGAGACTGATTTTTGCAGGAAAAAACAGCAAATGTGGCCAATTTTGCAACAATCATTAGTACTGTCCTTCTTCTACATAAATGCATAGAACCAAGTGCTCCACTGAGTGGTGTCAGAAAGGTCATTGAGGGCAAAAGATGATATAAACAGGCACCTAAAAGCATGGCAAATCAATCATAATTAACACTTGGAGGTACTTCCTGCACACAAAGACCCTGGAGGGAAAGATCACAGGCAGGGACCACAGATAATGTGCAGATACAGGAGCAAACAGGTTTTCCTCATTCCAGGCTTCCCTTTTGGTTGATGAGTTTGTGCCCTCCCTACAGTGAGAGGGATGTGGGAAATCCCACCTTGCACCTACAGAAGGGTTCAGGTCTGAGACAGAGATGGGAAGGTGCAATGGATAGGCAGACCTTCAGGCAAAGAGTTTTCAAGCTCTTTAGCTTTGCACTTATGCAACTAAAAATATTAATTGAGCCCCTACATGTGAAGGCCCTGGCCACCTCTCCTGATATTGCACAGGCAGCTGTCATCATAATCTATAAAAACCACCCTAAAGCTAACTGGAATATCCAAGGAAAAACCTGTATTTTAGAGACAATTTCTAAAGTATTCAGCACAGAAGGTGAAAGGCATTTATGGACCACAAAATCTACAGTTCTGAAACACCTGCAGAGGGCACCTAAACCAGTCTTTAATTCACGTATTAGTTTCTTTACCTGAAACAGAAAGAATTGCAAGTTAAGGAACTGTATTTCCCTCTCTTGTACACTGTGCAGTGAGAGTTATTCAATTAGAGAAGAAAAAGCTAACACCCTGTCTCTTTTTTTCTCTTTTCTAGTCCAGCAAGAATGTCTTTTGGACCAAGCCTCGTGGTACAATGCCCATCTTGTGCATCCTCCTCAGCCTCACAAAACAGAGAAACATGCACATATCTAAAGCTGTCAACAGCTGTGTATGCTCAGAAACAGACCCTTCAGTACATGGCACACATTTTTGGCATTCCCAAGGTCATATGGCAGTCAGACTGGGTGTAAGGGAAGACTTGAATTAAATATTTGCTTACACAAGGAATGCAACAAAAATGTCTGAAATGCAAACTTTTGAATACATGATGGTGCTTCATTGCAGATCATCCATGAAGATTTTTTGCAGGACCAAAACCACAGACTTGATTTCTTAGATAAAATCTCTGGAGATTAGACAAGAGAGAAAGGACTAGACAGTGCTACAGAGATACTTTTAGAGGTGTCGTCACTATCGGTCAACGATTTAAAACTTCTTTTATAGAACAAATTAATTTGTGTCTGATATTAAAAATTCTAATGCAGAACATGTGATATATGGTGTGCCATTATTACCAGAGGCAGAAGTGCAGGGGCCTATTGCAGTAGGCACACCAGATTTAATGATTTAGTGACAATTAGTTTGTGTCTACTTCATCCTACTGTCCTGTGTGCTGAAATGATAGTGACCAGGTTGGTAATACAGCACCTGAGGTGGTATACACCACTGGTATATCCCTTAACCTTCACCCTCCTCCACTCAGTCCACCACAATCTGTAATGAAGTTGTTGACAGAATCTACATCCCTGCTTCTGCATCAGGACTTTCACCTTCTTTAGTGAAAAAGTAGTGAGGGAAAGGAAAAAAACCTGTGCCAGTGGGTAGCTGGGGTTGCCTCTTCACCAGACAGAGACCACTGTGATGATGGTCAGCATTTCTTCAAAACTGGATATCCATGAACTGTTTCAGTGCTCTCAGTATGATCATGGACTGAAACAAAGATTTTCTTTCAGTAAAGTTTTCACTAATGTGATTATTTTTCAATAGCTACAGCAATAATGCATCATAGCAAACAAACAAACAAACAAGCAAAAAGAGTGTTTGGCCCAATAGAGTTAACATTCCTCACACAGCAGTTAGCACACTCCTGATTCTGGTGGCACTTTTTTCTATGAGCTCTGCTTTGAACTCAGTGATGGCACTGAGTGTATCTCACAAATGAAGCCTAGCTCCACTTAGATTCTGAACAAGAATGTGTTTACTATGTAACAAACCCAGTGCATGCACAACCAATTTAAATGCAATTTAAATACTATTATGGGGGTGAAGCACAATTAATTTTAAAATCATATTTAAGTGTTTTTTATTTTGTGATCTCCTGCCTCATTTAACGTGAAGAGAACACCACTAAATCATTTACTTTGCACTTAGGGGAAGCTTGCTTTCTGCTCAAGTGTTTAGCATTTTTATTCCTTTTTGTTTTCTTTTTAAAACCAGATCTTCTGCTATTACCATGATTACATTGTGAACTGTTTAAAAGCCTCTGTTCACAAAAGAATCATGCAGGAAGGCTGAAGCTTTCACTCACTTTGATTTAACAGGTTTGTCAAATTTTTCTACTTTGAAACGTGAGGAAACAAATAAGTGACACACATTCAGTGTTCTACTCTTAGAAGGCCTTTATAAACATTTTGATTTTTACACATAATAGCAGATCTCAGGCAACTGAAATAAATCCAGCCAGTGAGTTTAAAGGGGGTTTTCCAGTCATGAATGGTAACAGATCATGGTGCATGGTGGTCTCAGGTATGTGAAAATTATCATTCCAACACAGACACATAAAGAGAACCAGTGGCTGTAAACAAGTATGAGTTGAAAGGTTACAATTACACAGAAGAAGACTTAACATTAATTTACACAAATCTGTAGCACAGCATCACCCAGTACTTAAGACTTGATAAAAAGTACATAAGTATATATATATCTATATACACAACTTGTCATCTAAGCTAGTGTTTAATTACAAAGAAAATCAAGCACAAAATTTAAGATTTTCTTAGAAAAAGATAAGCTGGTTTTTGGTTTGGGTCCTCAGGTTTTTCCTGAAGTTAAAAAGCATGGGGCAGATTAAAAGATACTCTACATGACCAGCAGTTGCTAGTTTTTGTTGCATTGTAGTTCATATCTCTCTCAAAACTTTATCAGACATGATGGTTTTTTTGTGAAAACATCCTAACAAATGATCAGACAAAGAAACTCATGGAGAACTTTCTCATATTTGGAGGACATGCTGAGAAGAGGCCCCCATAGGGCACAGACTGACTAGGTGCACATGGATGATTCAGTATTGTCTTAGAGAGGGATGCTTGTGCCAACTCTGAACAAAGAACTTCTCAGGTGGATAAACTAATCCAGAAAAAAATGCCATTCAAATATAATTATATCCAAACTAGATCTGATATCTCACGTTGCAATACACAATGCAGTAGATACCATTCAGTACATGCTTTTAGAGTGGTTAGCACAAAAATGCCACGCAAGCTTCAGTTTCAGAGACCTTTCAAATGACAGCAGGATCTCAGGAGTACTGCAGTTTTCTTGTGTGATACATGCTCAGAGTAGTGCCTCAAAAACCAGCACCACTACTTGAGCCCAGATCATTCACCTGAAGTAACTTGGATTATCTAAAGTAATAAATGTTTATTTTTCCCAGCCCAGTTCAACACTATTCTGCCTAGCAGGACATGGATCCCATGGGCAGACTCAGCTTGCATATATCTCTCTGTATTCCTGAGACATGTGAGGAATAAAAGAGAGTGGTAAGAAGGGTCCCAGCACTATGGGTCCTGCCTGACAGGAGTACTGGCCTATACTCATGTGTTGTATCTCTAAAGGTGTCAACATGTGTTTCTCAATAAATAGGCCATTGTATGTAAAATAAAATTTAACAGTCTGTCACGGGTTGGCCCCGCCATGACAGACAGTCGCCTGGTCGAATCGCGTTTCTCTCAATGTTATCTATAAAATCCCGCGGAAGGCGGGAGTGGGGAGTTTTTTCCCGGCCCAGGGGTGGTGGCGGCAGCCACGGTCCCACCGGGCCGGGCCGGGCCGGGTCGGGTGTCGCTGCCTTTGTCCCTTCCCGAGGCACAGCCCGGACTCTGCTGGGGCTCTGGGGGGGGCGGCCCTCGGGCTCCCTCCGGCGCGGCCTCTCCGGGACGGGCTTTGTTTCCCCTCCCGGGACAGCGGGGCACTGACGGAGCCTGCAGTTCGCAGCTGCCAGCACACACTGCACGGCGGACTGAAGGAGACAGCCCCGTATCCAGCGGCGGAGCGGGACGGTGACATTTCCCACCATGGTGATTCCAAAGCCAGAGAGAGAAAGAGAAAACCTCGTCATGTGAGACGGAGCCAAGATGGCCACGGGAGGAGAGGGGCGGTGCCGCGGCGTCCCGCGGGCAGCTTAAAAGCCTCCTTGCCTTGCTGTGGTGTGAATATTNCTGTGTGTCCTGATTGTTTTTTTTTTTTTTTTTTTTTCTTTTCTCTTAGGTCTGTTAATAAACTTTATCATAGCATATAAGTTGTGTGCCTGCTTTGCTGTCTCCTAATGGTTTATCTCACAGGAAAGAAATCAGGGAACAGTGCATAAATTGACCATAAAACCACTACATTAAAATTTGGTGTTTCCGCCCGGTTATGCAAACCAAACCCGCTACACAGTCTCTCCAAATTCAACACAAAACCTGCTCCAACCAAACAGACAAATCCTCCCACTCATTCTTTTCAGAAGATTTCTGCACGACAGCACAGAAGACAGGATATCCCTGAAAAAAATTGGAGACAGATTGGTTCCTTTTGTCTGTAACACAGAGCTTGCTGGGAGTATTAAGGGCAATTCAAAGCTATTGTCTTGAACTGGTGTTAAAAAATCAGATATTCAAGATCCTCCTTCATGGGCACAAATATCTGCAGATAAGAGGAATCCACTTTCTGCTTTCAAATATTGCTTTGCACAATATATATACAAAGCACTGAAGAAACCTCTTTGAAAATGAAGTCATCAACCTTGCTTGGCCCTGCTCCAGTTCAGATTTCTACTGGCTTCAGGAGAACCAGCATTTCCTCCATGCTATTATTTCAGTTTATTCACTATGGCTCAGTGAATTGTCTTATTCATCCTTTCTCTAAGTAGTTACAGACAATTTAGAAGTGATGTGGAGTATTTTACCTGTACTTTCCACTGCCTCAGCCTGTGTCCCCACCATTTCAGTCACTAAGTAGGTTTAGGCTCAGTACTTTGGTTAAACAGCCAAGGAAAACCTTGCTGCTGGCCCTCTGTCCTCCCAGCAGGTCTGAGGGACAGACCTGCAGAAGTTTTCTCTTTTACAGATGAAATCCAAGTCCAAAGAGGATTCACTCATTCCCAAGGCCCTTGAAGAATGCCTCAAAATGTTAATCTCCAAACTCCAGCCTGGGTGATTACACTGTGCCTGTTGAAATATTCTCTCTAGTCTCAGTTGGATATGCCACTCTTCCAGCTCCTAAAATCTGCTGAGCAATGTTGCTAATGCGTTTCAGTGGGAGTGGTACATCTCATTAGTGCTGAAAATATCTTCTGTGTTTCCTCACAGAAAGAGGAGAAATTTCAGAACATGATTTTAAGCAGGATATGTAACATCTTTTCCATGGGCCTCCATATTTATTAAGGCTGAAGCTTCTTGTTTGATTGCAAACATGCATAACCCTTATTTAAGAAGTCTGCAGTCACCAGCAATACCAGATCCTTATTTCTGCTCACTGGCTTCAGTGGCCACAGCGCTCTGTCACATGGTGAAGTAGCTCAAGGAACATGGAATAGGTCTACCCAAAAAAGAGATGATTTCCTCTTCTGTTGATTATTAGTTGGGCAAGGACTGAGCCAGCAGTTGTGCTGACACAACATACAGGCAGTTATGAGGTTCATTACAGAGAGAATGCTTAAGTCATCCCTGCTACAAGAGAAATGCTGTGTAAGTTAGCCCTAAGCATGTTAGTGCAGGAAAGAGGAAAGGCTGATCCTCCAATGAGG
The DNA here is from genome assembly GCA_013399225.1 of Rhipidura dahli. Taxonomy (NCBI): domain Eukaryota; kingdom Metazoa; phylum Chordata; class Aves; order Passeriformes; family Rhipiduridae; genus Rhipidura; species Rhipidura dahli. The sequence continues at coordinate 228,481 of VXAC01004964.1, forward strand.
ATATCTGTGAGAAGTCTTGCAGAAAGACTGGATTTTGATCATCTAACTGAGCAATTTCATAAAATATTCACCATTTGAATGCCTCTAGCTACAGCCTCCTGCAGGTATGTATTAAGGACAAAATACACTGACTGGAACAGGTTAAGTTAGAATCTATCCTGGCAGCAGTGACAATGTGAATCTGTTTTCTCCCCTCATGAGGGTAAGGGGTCTGGTCACTCATCTCCTTCTAGACACAATAACTGACTTAGCCAAATTCATAATTAAACTGATGACAGCACAGATTCTTGCAATAGTCAACACTTGCTGCCATTACCGGCGTGTGCTGAATCCAGACCATGAAAATGAGAAAAGCCATGTGAACATCCTGGTGGTCAGTACTGAGTCAGTGGTTTGCTTAAAAAACATCTTCTGACTCGGGCCTTATGGCCATGACTGCCTAAAGGACAAATGGTTTTTCAAACTTCAGAGGTCCACAAATGCAAGGTCTAATTCAAACGTAATCTGCTATATTTGACTTCATGACAAGCATAATAACTTGCCATCCATCTCAGTAACTACATGCAGAATTTTATAGCAGCAGAAGATACCTGCTTTGCAACACTGCAAATTTTGGGACACTTATATATGAATTTATTACATATTCCATGCAGTATTACTATGACTTGGAGGATTGTGTCAAGTTTTTATGTGTCAAAGTATACTGGCCCCTTTTTGCAATAGATTTAAATGTTAAAATGTTTAAATGTTGAGAATTCATTCTGTACTCATTCCTCTTTAGTTCAAGACGGATTGTCCAAATTCATCATACCCCAAGCAAAGTCATTAAAAGAGTTTCACATTTATGATGCATTGTGTCAAGCAAGTTCAGGATTTAATATAAGTTGATGCATCATAAATTAAGAAGCTGAGGAAAGAAACTTCTAATGGCCAAAGAAAGCATATTAAAAACATAGTCTGCAGGGAGCTATGCACAAAATCTATTGCTGTCCAACACTGTATATGGATGTAACTGTAAACTAGAAGTATGTGCAGTACTGCAGAGAGGAGAATTGCCAAAACAGAAAGAAGCCATGAGTAAAATAGAACAGAAAAGGGAAAATAGATATGTAACAACAGTATTATTAGAAATTGATGATCCTACACTGTGCTTTTCAAGCTGCATAGTATTGTAATCTTGCAGGAAATCAGCTTCATTTAAAATTTTCCCATCAAGTAAAGGGTCAAAAAGTAACATTTAAAAATATACTTGAAATGAGGAGAGTGCCAGTAAAGAATGAGGGAAAGTGAAACAGTAGCAACAGCAGAGCATTTTGATGCTACATAGGATACAACAGTGGAATGCATCTTATAGAAAGGTTTAGGAAGCCTTTGCAATCTGAGTGCAGAAAAGGCAGAATCCTGGATTATAAATGTGCATGCTTTTTTTTTTATTATTATTATTAAAGGAAAAATGTAATGATATCATAATATTCCATAAAATAAGCAAATATTTTTTGTTTTCCTTTTTCTAAGTGTATTCAACAGTTCTAACACGATGAAAATGTTTTAGAATTTGAGGTTCTGCACAATTTTTTTCTAAAAACTTTATATGAATTGGCTAAGGAATCACAAGAATTAGCAATAGAAACGTAGTAAATTTTGGCACACTGGGGACCAAGAAAATCCTATCAGGTTTTTAAATAAAAAGTAAACCTTTGGTTCTTCTTGGAAGAAGAAAAAAACAAAGTACTGAAAAAGACCTGGAGATAATATTAGACAATTGTTGGCCATGATAGATATATTGTCAGTTCAGCAGCATGAGTCCCATGGTAAATGCAAATCCTCAATGTAAACCACTGAGGAAATGAGAGGTGAAAAAGATGGGCTTTAATCAAAAGTGGGCAAGGAATATTACTTATATTTAGGCAGGCCATTACCAGCATATTCTGCTAAATCCACTTCAAAAGTTGGCTGATCAATTTGAAAGAGTACAGAAAAGTGTCATAAAGTGACTTAAGGCCTGGAAAAACAAATTCAGGCTATCCCACACTGATTTTAAACAAGAAGGATGGTTAATTAATAAAATATCCATAATCTCAGTGATGCAAGTGGGCTTTTGAATCTTCCATCAACTCAAATTGCAAGCAGTTCCCTAAATTAGTATCAGGTTAATTGTTGGCACAGAAGTTACTTCTGTGATGTGCTGGATGCAGATGGATCACCCTTCCCAGCCAGCTGGCACACCCAGAGAGGGAGATACAGCACTGAAGTCAAAATTGACAGGGATGAAATTCAGCCACACCGTTACTTTTATTTCCACAAGTAACCAATGACATTAGCTTTCTTCCAGCATAAGGCTTTCTTCCAGGAATAATTCTGGCTTGATGAGGGGCTGGTTTGGTTTTATTTCATGGTGGTGGAGTGAGGGAGGGGAATGAGGGGCAGGAGGGGTGTTAGGCATGCAACATTTGTGCTTCTTATCTCACTCAATTCTGCCTACATGTGTGAGTTAAACATCTACCTACTCTCAGATCTTTCAGAGTGAAGTGGCTTTGCATTCATGCACATCATGTTAAAATGCATATGAAGCTGTAGATTAGATGCCTTATGTAACAATCTGTTTTACTCTCACTCACAAGATAGGATCACTCCGAAGAAAAACCTCCACAGAATTAAAGTGAGATGTATGCTGCTAATGAAAATATTTCTGTATAAACAGATATTTTCACTCACTGGGATTTGAGATCATCTTCAGGCAGTAAATTTTGAAAAATAAATCTCAATATATTCAGGATTCTTCTTGAATACATGCAGTTTGTGAGCATATGAGCTAAGTGTGTTTATGTGGATAATCATTCAGCAAATTCAGCTTATATGAATTATACTACCAATGTTTTGAAATTTGCAGGTGAGATATTATTCATATCACGAGGAATGTGATACTCATATATGAAACTTTTTATTTTCTTTGTAACATTCTCTATATCACAACACTTGTTTGAGAAAGATCAGGTTTGGAGAAATGTTCCAATTACATAGCAACTGCTTTAAAAAGTTTCAATTTCATCCCATAATTCTTTTTCTAGGCATGGGGGGAACCAATATGCTTCTTTTATTTAATGTGTTGTGTGTGAAGTTGCAGAAAATGAAAGTTTTGCCCTGTTCTGAGTAATTATTGGGCACCTTGGAGTCCTGTTGAGTCAGGTTACAGTGTGGAATAACCATTTCTCAGGAACCCCCCCATTCCTCCCTCAAAAGGGGCCACTCATGGAAAATCCCTTCACACTCTGCTACAAAAGCTTTTCTGCTATTCTTCTTCACAATAATATATATTTTACCCTTCTGAGATGAAAAGACGAAGGGGCTCAAGCTAAGAAAAGTTGACCAGGAGGCTGGTGACAGCAGTCACTTGAGATCCTTTCAGAGATGCTCTCAAGCATAAATATTTAATCTCCTTCGTTCCCCCTAGTGTGAATAATTTTTTTCCCCTTCAAGTATCAAAACAAAGTTATTGAAATGCATATAACCCTGATATTTGATCCATGGCCTCTAAGGGTCAAATACACACTGACCAAGCTCTTAAAGCCTGCAGGACTTTCAGGTGGTCACTTTGCACACACCAGCTCATCAATCAAGCAATAATCAGCAGGACAAATGGGGGAAGATGCTGGTACAGACTGCTTAAAAGGCCTGGGCAGCTGGTCCACTTCAGAAGTCCCCTTTATATAGTTTCAGCCTTTAGCCCTCCATGTTTGAAGGAAATTAAATACACAGCATCCCTTTTCAAACATTAGGATCACTTCTTCCAAATTAAGAAGTGGCTTGAAAACAAGTCAGCAATTTCAGTTTTCATATAAAGCATGTAACACACTCAAACCCCTGCCCCATCTTTTCTTTGTAATAACTGGTTTGGTAGAAGCTGAACATAGAAAAAAAGATATTTGTCCAAACAATGTGTCATCACATAAACAGATTCTAATAAAGCTCATTGAGTTCAGTCCTCCATATAAAAACAATTGGGGTATACATATCTTAAACTTGGCTGGTATTTATTTTTGTGCACTGTTGGTTGGTCATGTTGGTGACAAATTAGCAGAATTTCTGAAATGTTGAGCATATCTGTTTATCAGGTAATATGCAATGATTATTCTTAGCTTTACAATAGAGGAGGATGAATTGGTTGGCAGCACAAAGTATGAAATCATTCTGTCTCTCACTGAGGAACAAGCAAAACTGACAGCCTCCTCCACTCCCAGTATGTCATAATTAGAAATTAGAGCTGCATCAAACTGTTTGCTACAGCTGTAAACTCTGGCAAAAGAAAAAATGGTCCAAAACTATCTGTCATTTACTTAATAGGCTTCCTATTTAGTGTGAGCATGCTGAAATTGAAGATTGGGCTTTGGAGCAGTCAGTGAGCATGTTTCCAGGACTTTCTGGAGGTTAAAGAGCTGCTTTAAAGCTGATCTTTCTTTCCTTCTCTTTTATATTTTGGAGTGAAAATCAAAAAAAGGGTTTGAATTCACAGAATTTAGAAATGAAAATGTAGTGGATTCTCCTAACACAGAAAGCATACAATGAATGTGGAACTGAAAACCACAATCTAGGAAAAAGTAAAACATGAATAGAATGGGAAGATTCAAACACAAAATTTAAGTGGAATTTTGGAAAAAAATTGCTTCTGAAATGAAGTAATTACATTAATATATCATATTATAATTATATTCTGTGTGAGTATTAAATCTTTGGGCTTTCTTAAGGAAAGCAGAAGGAAAGAAAAAAATATACATGTGTTCACCTTAAAAATGTCATTATCAGAAGAAACAGAGTTAAGCAGATACCCCAATAAATAAAAATTAGCAATAGTATTGTGAGAATGAAAAACCACATGGCCACAAAGCCACAGAGCTACCACCCCAGCTTCCTCAATTGCCATGGGGATCAATGCAGAAATAAATTTGCCTGTTAATTTTGGGGTTTTCTTAAAGGTCTTTGAGTTTGGACCTAGATTTTTTTTTTTTTTTTTTTTGTTGTCAATGTACAGTCACAGCTTGTACAGTGCACAGGCAGAATGCTGAATTTATGAGTAAAATGTATTAACCAGTGTCTGTATTTTCACTGAAGTTAACTGGAACCTGACACCAACAATTGAAGGTAAATTTTTTTGGCTGGGCTCTATTTTACCTTATGGAATAGGATGGTTGAGCCTTTGTTGAGCCAGACTGGACCCATTAACAAGTGATTCCTTACAAGCTGAATAAGCTAACAGAGAAATATTCCATCATAACTGCTAGAGGTAACAGGTGACCTTCCAGGCACAGGATGAGGTGGCAGGCATATGAAATTAGTGTCACTGTCAAGCTGTTTGTAATCCAAGCCCTCTGCCTGGGGGGGCCAGCTTTGCAAATGGGCACATAACCAAATAGAAAGAGGCAAAGGCAGGGGGTAGGAAAAAGGATAAACAGCCCTCTTTTCCTGTCACTTCTGCCATGGGTCCTCAGCAGCTCCTCTTCTGCTGACTGAATGGAGAATTAGGAATCCAGCATCTGTGCAAAGTGAGTTAGAGCTGTACCTCTGCCACTGCTGTGCATGGCACTGAACATGCCAAGAGCCCAGCTGCTATTCTTCAGGTGAGCCAGGAGAAGCCATGAAAAAGGGATGATGCAAAGCATGATGAGACAGGGCGTGTACAGGAACTGGATTGTCCTGCTGGGCATTTGCTGTGCTGCATGACTTGGCATGATGTTGTCTGGACTCTGTTGCTGGGAGAAATCTTTCAGGAAGGAAGGACTGTTCACCAGGCTGATTTTTTTACTAGAGGTTTCATCATTTTACTGAAAGCTGAAAAGCACCTAAATACTTACCACTGTCGAAGTCATGCAATCCAAATCGCACAACCTCTAGTGACAACAAAGCAAATCGTGACAGGACAGGTTCACTTTTGATACTTTTGCTGCCAAATGCTCTTTGTAAAAGGACAAAATACACTGGGGTCGTGAGCAACGTTTAAAAAAAAAAAAAGTCAGTAGAAAGTACTTTTCCTGATGTTTAAAGAAGCATCAAGTATTTTAATATCAGATTATGTAAATCATCATTACTTCAGGAGTTGTATGTATGTTTCTTCAGCTAAGGAAATGAAACATGATTCTTTTCTGTAAATATATATAGCAATACTGTTGTGCCAATTTAAAGCAAGGAAAGCACCAAATTAATAACTGGTTAAATCCTTATTTTTCATGCTACAACCCATGCATTTACAGCCCTTCCTCCACCCTGTTCTATTAGCTCACACTTTCATACAATTTAGCAATATTTTTCTCATGCTCAGCTTTAAATCCTTGACCTTTTTTTTTTTTAAGTTGTCTCTGGAATGTTTAGTCTTGAGATATTTAGCAAAGCAAGGGGAAGTTTGTGGACTATTTACAAGATTCAGGCACTAAACATGTTGCTGGTGTTCAGGGTTTGTTTTTCAAATGACTTTTCAGAAATGTGTGTTTTTTTACCTTTGTACAACTTACTACTCCTATTTCCATTGTCCTTATGGATGGAGATGCTTTCTCTGGTGTCAAAAACACCATTGGGGCTACACTTCCTATTGGGCTTTGTTTGCTCTTTGTTCACTCTGCCCCCCACCTCCCAGACTCCAGTAAAATACAGTTCAGTGTTTGGGATTTCCCATTCATCCCGATTAAAACAAAGCCAGCAAAGTTTCCCCCACCAAACTGCGTGCCTGTTTTGAAGAGGCGGCAGCCACCAGCTTTGGTTTTGTCAGGGATGAAAAGAGGGCATCGCAGCTGTAAGGCAGCACAGACGTGTGAAATGGGTTTCACACGCTGCCCAGCTACCAGTGGGGTGGCCATGTATGATTCAGTCTGCGCTGAGTCAAGAAAAGGAAAAGCCTTCAAAGCCACACCAGCCATCACCACTTACAAACCCTAAGTACCCCTTTTGACTGCCGTTGCTTTGCTCAAAATAACACATTTAGTCATTTGTCATAATTATAAGAGTGCCAGTGACAGGGAATGCGGGCCCACGTCTCAGCCCTGCCAGGATGGGGATAATGCCGACAGCGGGGGACGGCTGCTGCCCGCAGCCCGCGGCAGCCCTGCCAGCCACACTCCCGCCCAGAGGTCACGCCTGGCCTCGGCCACAAGCTCGGCCCGCATGATTGATAGGCTCACAGCAAAACTCATAATTTCACAGACCTTCATTTCCATTCGTCTTCCTAACATGAAATTTATCTCAGTGTGAAGGATCTTGGTCATGCAGCAGTAAATTGGAGAGCCAGAAACCTATTACAGCCCGAGAAGTGCCACTCAAACCTTCCAGGCCCCATCCCCCACCCCAGCGCCCTTTTAACTTCTTGCTTTCTGCAAGTATTTCCCAAAGACAAACGACGAACATATTCTTTTGTGTCTATGTATCATAGTTCTAAGCATTAGCTGCAAAAGTCAACCAAACTTATCCTGTTTGGCCTCTCAGCCATTCTCAGTGTTATTGCATGTTTCCGAGTCTCACAAATCTCTAATATCATTAGAAATATTCATTTAACCACCTTTTTAATAAGAAGGACATAAATACACTTCTTTTTTTCTCCTGTCATTTACCTAGGCTCCTTGAGTTTTTTTGCAACAAGATTTCTTTCTCATACAAGAAAGACCTTCCATACTCCCAGTCAAATTCAGAGCCCTTCAACAGCATGACTGAAGATTCCTGCACTTGCCAGAAAACCTCATCAGGAAAACATACACCCCATGTGTGCATCAAGTAAATATGGGGAGAGGCAAGTCAAGGCAGTAGAAGGTGAAACTTTTTGATAAGGGAGTGGGTGGGCGAAGAGTATCTGTAAGCTGAAGTTATCCCTAGATGACTGCTGAAGCAGTGAAAGAATAGAAGGGAAATAGCTGGAATTTCTACATTTCCCCCCACTCCAGCCAGCAAACAAACGCTCAGTGTGCAAATGAAGTATCAGTGAACCCTTGGGGGAGGTGACACAAGGGAAAAAATCACAGATGGACACACACAGACACAGAGAAACAATAAATTCTAAACAAGGACTTCGGGACATGGTCACCACATGCTGAAATGCTGCAAGACCTACTTGCTTTAAGCTGTGGTTGACACAGGTTGGTTAAGCCAACACAACTGACTGCCAGGGTGCCCCAGTTCTCTAGAGCCTACCAACCAAGATGTAGGAAATGTGTATATACAAACTAAGGAAGAAAAGAGTTCTATCAAACCTTTTCCTTGTGCTTTGGGGATACAGCTTAAATGTACCTTAGCTTGCCTGATGAGGAGCCAAAAGTGCTTTGGACAGCTGCATGCCTCTGACAGCTCAACACTGATTAAACCACATTTGAATTTTTATATACTTGAACCATTCACTTTTGAATCTTATTTACCAAGTAAGGAATAGGCTCTGTTGTTTGCTTTCTTGCTGTGGAAAACACTTGCAACTGTATTTACAGATCTTCCTTTAGTGAAATTTGGTCATTAGTAACCTAGCACTGGGTAGGATCTTCTTTTGCAAAGAGTCAGCAAAATTAACCTACTCGTGAAAGAAGGTCTTGGTATGCACAAGTAAATATTGCAGACTTAAAAAACTGTGCTATCAAAACTTTGGTGGCTACATTCTTACGGATTTACTTGCAATTTTTTTTCAGCCTGTTTCTTTGTTCAAACTGTTGTTGCACTCACATGTAGCATCCGTAACATGTCTGAGGTCTAGATTTTGCCAAATGCAAAAAAAAATAGGATATCTCAAAAGATGTTAGCAGACAAGCAGCATTATGTGAGAAGACACGTGCAAAGACCAAAGAACAAGCTCAGTCTTTTTTCACTGTAGCAAAAATGCCGTCTGCTCCAACTATCAAAAAATCCAGCTTTATCCTCCCAAGTTTGTTTCTGCTTTGCTGATTGCACTACTTTCCTGTAGCTCATCCACAATGAATAAACTTTCTTTTAATTTAGAAAGCGGTCTCATGCTCTATTTTTACTGCAAGGAAAACAACTGATATCGCCTCCCCCTAGCAAAAGCCAGTGCAGAACCCAGTCCCTGGCAGCTGCTGCTGACTTTAAGCACCATATATAAGGTATTAAACCACCCACTTTATGTTCTAATAACATTAACAGTCTCACATGAACCAGGACATTCAGGTTAAAGCTGAAATTCTCTCCTTAAGTCACCACATTGTGTCTAGGTACAGTATTGCAGCACTTAATCAGAGGGCCTCAGAGCAGTGGGGGGTTCATACCATATGTGCTATAATACCTAAGCACAGCGGGGTGAGTTAAGGACAGAGTTTTAGACTTAACTCTGAATTTCTTAGGTTCTGTCAGGACCATGCTTAATGTTTTTGAAAAAATTGCATTATGTCTGTCTGGAGGGTTACTTTCTTCTTTTAAAAAAAAAAAAATAAAAAAATAAAGGAAAGAAAGACGTTGTGGGGGTGGGAGACAAGTGAGGATGATTTCTCAGGAAAAGATAAAAGTAGATGTACAGTGCCAACTATCTAAAGTGTAACCATGGACATGTTCATATTCTACAAATATTTATACAACTTTCAAACACATTAACTTAATCCAGATGACTGTAATAAAGCTATATGCAAAATGCTCTTCCAACACAAAATTTATGGTTTTTAAGCCATTTACTCAAATTATATCATGTTTTATTTTCTATCACCTTCTTCAAGGCCCTAGCCTAGAGTATGGTGAGCACTGCAAAATACACTCTCTAATGAGATGCTTACATTTTAAAGATGGATAATATTTCTCCTAGATTCGTGCTTCTTCTTGGCAACTCTGTTGCAAATACGTATTTGCTATGTATTAATCAAGTTTCATATTCAAAACTGATGCTCCTAGAAACCCCATAAAGCAATCTGCAAGAAGGTGAGGAGACTAAATTTGACAATGTAACAGTGAGTTTTCCTAGGGCAGCTTTATTTACTAGTGATATCACAGGAAGACCAAAAAACAAACCCTTTATTTCTTACTAATACAACAGAAAATAAAAGGTATTTAAGCACACAACACCTACACATTCTCAAATCTAAAAAAGAGGAGTAACAGAAGTTTTACCAAAACTGTACAGCCAGTATTAGTTTCTGGAAACAATACTTCTACAAGGTACATCTCATCATTAGAGGTTATGGTGAACTTTTTTTGTTTTTAAAGAACAATCAGTATCACCTAGACATCTACTATTCCTACAGAAAAGTAGCAAAGTAAATTTCCACAGTACACACTGCTTTCTCTGTCCCTTGAGTCAAAATCCCTTTTCATGAGTAGGGGGTAGGTACTTTGCCAGCATTATTTATTATGCTGCATCCTCTTCAAGGGAAATCAATTGAACAGAATATGAGCACCATCCAAATATTGTTGATCTTCTCTCACTAACACAGGTTTGGTGTAAGATGTTATATTGTACCTTGGTGAACAGCCATCAACTTCCCTGGATGATTTTTAAGGTGGGAAACCAGCAAGATCTAGAGGGGATGTCTGAGAAAGACATGTGAAACACACCCTGAAAGCAATCCCCAGTGAAAATACAAGTTTGCCTCTTCAGAGAAAAGCTCATTAAAAACCAGCAGATCTCAGTGGTTTTGTTGCAAACCAATCAACCTGAACTTGCAAAGGAGTCTGACCTCACCCAGATTCATGGGTTTTCTATTTTTGACTTTACCTGCTAGTGATAAGAATTGATTTAAATGATTCTAAAATTAGCACTGTACATCCATAGATGATTATAGCACGTCTCAACAATGTGGCATTTTTGCACATTTTGCTGTTCTCTCTCTCTGTGTGTGTGTGTGTCTGTGTGTGTGTTCTCTAATTGGAAAAGTGTAACCCTTAAATCCAGGAATCGGTGACTGAGTTAACTTTCCTCCTGGAGGAGTGGCTGGAAATTGACTTCCTCATGAGCGAGGTTGTTACCCTGGAATGCAGGTGGAAACCAGAGTGTAGCTCCCATAAAGTTAACAAGATCACTTTGCTGGGCTCAGGCCTCATGTAATTTAAGTCACCTATTGCCAGTGAAGGTAGATAACATTCTTTGCCCTTACAGATCATCCCTCCAAAAACAGAGCAATGATCTTTTGCAGTTTTAACCCACCAAAAATGAATGGATTAAAAATGTCCCAAATAATTAGAAACAGAAGGGGTTAAAAAAAAAAATAAAAAGCTAAATGCTTGTATAGTGGTGTAAGAAAGCATTTCGTACTGGAAGATCTAAATACACCCCTATAGATAGCATCAACACAGGCAGACGGCACCGAAACCACAGACATCACACTAAGTTACTAATACAGAAAGAAGCCACCCCTATGTCTTGTTTTTATCTGTAACACCTTTTAGCTTCTTTTCCTCACATGTCTACCCTCCCTGCTTTTAGGCTGGAAGAAACTGTGAAGTGGTAAAAGGACTTTGTGCTCATAAAGGTTTGATGACTCGACCATCTGGCTGGGAATGCTCATAAAGGAAGCCCTGCAGAGGTTAAGGAGGTCAGAGACTACACAAGGAGGGGCTGAGGTGGGTCCCAAAACTTCTCTGGCACCCGAATTCTGTCCAATTTGTAGTAAGGTGCTCTCATCAAACTCCAAAAGGAAGTGTCTCTGTGGACTGGTGACAAACATCACTTCTTTGTCTTGCTCAGTTTCATAATTCCTTGGAAACATAAAGGAAATCTCTTTGCCCATATCCTGTTGTAATCGCTTCCATGCTCTACCAGTGCTCAGCTCATTAACAAGTGACCTGAAGGCAGGGGAAAAAAACCTACAACTTGTGTATAATGGAGCCTTGCTGTGTAGAGACTATAAAAGTAAACAGGCCTGGTTCACTAAAAAAAGAAAAAAAACCCAGAAAAAATACAAAACTCTTCTCTGAAACAATTAAATGTCTGGTTTTAAAATCTAGTTACATGACAGGTATCTCAGTAATGTGTGCTTGTATTTTCCATGCTATATGCCCAAAAACCATGTACCCACAAAGTTGTAGGTTTCTGCTGTACTGATTGCCCTGGCAGCAGATAAGTGCCCAGCATCAGGTTTATGAATTGCAGGCTTCATTAGTCTTAAAATGGTAACAAAGGAAGATGCGTCCTAAAAAGTGTCATCCTTCATCTGAGAGGGTAGTGCTTGACACATTAGGAATCTATATGCTCAATTAACCACTGGCAGGCTCATTTTTTCTGTGCCTCTCACTCAGCCTCTCCCCCCACTCTTTTTCCTCACCACTCCACCTTTCCTTCTCACTGAATCCTTCAGCCTTCGTGTAGATAGCCCTGACTATATGCAAACACTCAATTACGGAGTGGCTTGAGGGATTACTTTTGGCTGCTACTTGTTCTCTCTCTCTCCCAATTTCCTGTGAAAAGCCAAATAATCTTATTGCTGTCTTCTGCTTTTGATTACCAAAAGTGAATACACTCAGATCCTTTGTTTTTAAAAGTTAGTTCACAAATTCAAAATCTGTCTTGGAAATTAACATAGGTTGATGATTAAACTCTAATAGCTCTTGAGATCCAGAACACTTTATGAGGAAGCTAAGTCATATATACCTTTTTCCACAAAAATAATTCTTTTTTCTGTCTGAAATCAGTTTGTGAATCCAACATTTGAATCTGTCCCCTCCCTCCCCCATTATTTAAATGTATCCTTTATTACCCAGGCAGCCTTACAGAAACACTTTTGGCAGTCACAGCTTTGGGTGGGAGGAATAAACAGGTGAAAAAAAAGCCCCAAACAAAATAAGAGAGGGAAAGTTAACAGGTGGGAAACACAGCCAATCAGAACAGAAAGCCAGTGTCCTAAATGTTTAATCCTCCATAACTATTAGCATACACATGATTAACTGTATAGTAGACCTGATTAAGTGTGTCTGTACATTATGCTAATCCCTGCATGCTGATTGGCTGACCTGATTAATGGCCCACCAGACTCTGTGCAGGGATGGAAGGACGATGTGCTGCTTTCACCACCTCTCTGCAAAGAAAGCCAGGCAAAATAAGGGAGCAGTGTACAGCCAGTCACCCAACGTGCTGCAAAGAAAGGGGACAAGAGGCAGAGGTCATGCTCCTTCTGCCTGAACACTAAGTTAGAGACACAGAGTTTGAGAGAATGAAATTACTTTTACATTTTTGTTTCCTAATATTTAAGCCTGTCATTAATGTTGTTTCTGGGGGAAGTTCAGATATTCGCTTATTCTAGAGTTCACCCATGCTCCTCTGTAAATCTCTCAGCACCTGGATGCATGGGACACCTGCCAAGGGAAAATACAAGCACTCTGCACTAACTGCCTTTAAGGGGCTTCCCAAAAAACTACATGATGACCAGTCTTGCACTTTTACATCTTCTAAAGGCACAGGATATGCAATTTTTAATCACACTTTTAAAGCAACTAAGTTTGGCTTTTAAGGATTGATTCAAAGCATTTCTGAAACCTTCAGAGGATATGAAGTCTCCTGGAGAGACTTCAGTGATGGTTTTGGAATTGTGTGGTTAACTGCTCTAAAGACAAGCACTTGAACATGCATGGATGCCCCTACCCTGTCTGTCTGTAAAAACAGATGAAATATATTTAGCTCTGCACTCCTGCCTGTTATTGAGTTATTGACACTGAAAGTCAGCAGTCTTATTAAGCTGAAAGGACTTGCTAAATGGCCTCAATAGTAGCTTAATGTTTAGACAAAGAAGTTAAAAGAGACCCTTGTCTCTTTCTCCCTCAGACATACACTGGTATGTATGGCACTTGGTAGGCATCTAGCATCTAAAAAAGCAAAAATGCACGTGCACATCAATGTAGAAAATATGAAGTGTCTACAAAGTCTGTATAATATTGATACACACCATCTGTTCTAGGTCAGGTATGTAAACTTTTTTGGCTGTGTACATTTATCCAGAGCAACTTAAGGGGATTAAACCTCTGGCCTTTAAAGTGTTGAATAGCTTTTCTTGAGTTACTTGAATGAGGTATTCACGTGAGGTCAATCTAGTTATAATGGGTCAAATTTAACAGCTGCTGTTGGCACAAGTTTGGTCTGTGGCAATAAGTCTAGAATCTTCTCCCACAAAATGAGTGACCAAGGAGTCAGAGCATGGCAGTGCCAAAAGCAGAGAGCTCAGACTGGGGTGTCACACCAGTTAGACTGGTAGAGAGCTGTGAGCCGATGTGCAGAGACTAAAGAACACAGGAGAGCTGGGCTGTTGGTGCTGTGCTTGTTCTTCCTTGGATGAATTTCTTCATAGCCCGTAACTCAAGACCTGTGGAAACCTGTGTTCATTGAACACTGGCAGTGCTGGTGTGGGAGACTGGCTCAGCCCTTCTGTTTTATCTCATGATGCAAGTCATGGCATTTTGTCTCTAAGCAGCTGTTTCACACAAAGACAACCAAGAAAGGATCCAAAACAGTAAGAGAGAATCCAAAAAAACAATTACATGTGTGACAATGATACTGGTGGGGTAATTTTAGTTCCCTAAATTTTATTGAGTAGGTGAATCTGTTATTCTTAATTACTTATTTAGTTCTGGCAAGTAATTATTATCTTTGGAATGATTCAAGTGATATTTGTTTTCACTGTTTTCAATAGGTTTCTGGATGCTCAGGTTACCTATGCAATACATCAGAATAAATGTATTGTGTGAATATGTATCTGAGTAAATGTCTCAGACAAATTTCTAAAAAATCCATACACTGAGGACAGAGCTGTCTGGAGCCAGCCTATATGGAATGCTTCAGAAGAACGTGTGTCTTAAACAGTCCTTCCTAACAAACAGAGACCTAAGTTGTCTTGAAGTCCTTTTTATTTTGCTGTGGTCTCCAGCCCAAAACCTTTAAATAAAGGTAGTTTTCTACGTCTGTTGCTTGCATAGAACAGGCTCATTCTTTTAAAGTGTGGTAGTGATGGATGAACATGTAACCGATCCTTTAAAAAACTCCAAATTAAATACAATATTCTTCACATTGTTCTATTTAAAACCATAACTGTTTGCTAAGTGTTGGGTGAGCAGTAGATGGGGGAATACTTTAGCATTTCCCTACTTATGTGTTTCTCCTTCTATGCTTTCATTAAAGTGTCATCTCTGTTAAAAACTCTGACATATGACCTATCTCATGTTGTTGTGAGACCCTCTAACCTGGAATAGGCCTACCTATTCCAGGTAAGAGACAGATTTGAGTCCCATCAAAGCCTGAGAAACTTAAAGTTCACATCTTTCAACTTTCAAAGTTAAATACTTTGTGGTGGAGTAAAAAGGAATATCCTCCCTGTGTGAGGAAAGTCACAGTCAAGTGTTTTCTTCTAAGAACGGGCTGCACATCTAGGGCCACTTTTGTGCACTGTCAAGTGACTGGATGATCTTAAGGTAAGAGCCAGGTACCAAGATGCTCAGGTTGTCATTGCCTGGACCTACACTTGAGCTCCAGAGAGGTGAGGAGCTCTCTAAGTACCTGGTGAGTCCAGATGTCTCCTGAGTTGGCAGAACCTGGGACCTAGAAGTCCTACTTCACCCTGGATGTGCAAGTCTCTACTCCTTTCTAGCAAAGGAAATCCATCCATGTCTCAAACGACAGCAAACAAAAATATACCCCAGTATCTCAAAGGAATTTTCTTCAAGATCCAGGGGAGATCTCAACTTAATTTGGCTTCATACTTGATAAAGTTACCTTTACCAGCATACCAAGCCTATCAGGCATGAAGTCAGTAAAATTCCCAGTTCTTGTGAATTTCAGCTTTTTCTAAGTGGGCTAATTGTAATGTCTTGCAAAAAATGTTAGGCTGATTTGTAGCGATATTTAGCAACTACCTTCTGAATTTAAGCAGACAGACTAAACTCCAGAGACATGCAAATGGTGTTCCTCTTTCAATTTCCTTCTAAAAAGGTGTATCAGTTTGTGACTCTGCTTTTGTCAGACAGAGGTACAAATGTAATATTTTGCAGTGATTTCTAAGGATAGCATTACGTCTAAAAAAGCATTACTTTTTTAAAGTAATGTTTTTCTAAAAAAGCAGATTACTTACCTAATGTGCTTCATACATGTCTCTGCTTCTGGTTAGAGAAGTTAAACCATAATTGCCTCTGAGATGTATGGCACAGAACAGGCACAACTTCATTTTAAACATGGTATTCTGTTGATTGACCAGTGGAAGAGCTCATGAAGAAGGAAATATGCTTATGAGCTACCTTTATGAAAAGTTACTACAAAGCCATCAATACTTTCTCTGTACAACTTGTAGATGTTGTACATGCTCAAGTGGAAGCACTGCTTTGAATGGACACAGCAAGTGTGGCAGATGTAGATATGAGCCAAGGGTTCTGGGATAATAATTTGCTAGAAAAATCTACATCTCTTTATTTGGAAAAGTCACAGGCAAGTCATTATTTTGAAAAATATATCTATTTACTGCTTGGAGTTCTTGAATCGGTGGCTTTTCAAAATCTTTACTGTGTGGCGTAGTCACAGTTATTCAAATTTTAGCTGAGTCCTGTAAGTATTTTGATGCTTTTCATTGAAGAGGCACTGACAGAGTTTGCTGCAAACACCTCAGGGAACTGTATGTATGTATTTAACAAATGCCCAATCAATACTGCAAGTACTTTCTGGGAGTAGGTTTGTTTTTAAAGCAGGGTGATCTGACTTTGCAGATTTTGAACTGTGGGGTTCTTTTGTGTCCAATAAGGAGGTCTTTGAAACTCAGAATCAAAGTTGTAGATAAATGCAGTAAAACAGTTACTCAGTCAGGCATATATGTGCATTTCCAAAACTTCACCAGTCCTTAATGGAAACTAAGGTAATCCAACAGTCTTGGAGCTCTTCCCAGAGGAATTTCACTCACTTCTGTATTTATGCTGTGGTTTCATCACACAGTTACTTCTTCACTTTTGAGGAAAAATTTATTTTAAAACACAGCCTTTGGTGAGGCAAGGAGAAGAAACCAAGAGGTAAAACCTCTGAAGCCAAGGAATTCCTTACAAGAAATGCCTTCAGGCCAGTGTCCTGGTTAACCCTGGGATTAATTTGTTTGGATATTTCAGGTGACTGAGTTGTGGAAGCACTGCAAAAAAGAATGAGGTGGGCTTTTAAACAACTACAATCCCTGCAGGTTCAAGGTTTGGAAAATATGAGGGAAAAGCATGACAGCAAAAGATGAGATTAATCAATTTTGTGTACATTTTTAAATAAAGTGTTGTGATCACTTGAGAACATATTATTTCAAAGAGGAACCAGATTTTGCTGAAGAACATAGTGTATATTGCAGGAGTGCAGAAGAGGTGGATCAGGAATCCTTAAAATTGCAGTTATTTTCTCCTAATAATGTGACTCATCCAGACTATGAGCGGATCTTAAAATTTTGACCATAAAGAAGAATTTGTGTGCAAAAAGATCAGTTGCACTGGCACTAACCTGGGATAATTTTGCTGCAAACACTACAGTGACTCTGGAAATGCCAGACAGAGCTGAGAAATGAACTTCCTGATAAAGGGCTGTAAGAGGTGCCTGAACGGAAACTTTAGTGATAACCTCCAAGACTGAAATGTGTCATCACCTATAATCACAGACTGTTTGGTCTGGAAAGGGCAAGGATAGGTATGTTCTTCACTTTGCAACTCACACACCTAAACGGCTGACACAAAATCCCTCCTTTCACCCCGCCAGCATTCTTACCCTGCCTCTCCCATGTGTGCCATAGCAGCAGAACAGCTGTTCATCTCCTTTCATCTGGGATTCTGCTTTTGTTTAGCCTTGACGACCACAAATCACATCATTACAATGGCCATTCTTATTGTACCAAAGGCTGGCCAAAAAACAGATCAAGACTCCCTTTCAGAAGCCCCAGGGAAGGACTTGGAGATGAGCATTTCCCTGGTTCCTATTTCAAATTCTTTTCTAGCTTGTAATCCAGTTTTTGATCATACCTGACAAGGTGCTGTATTGAGGCTGAAGCCCATGTGCTGGCTGTCAGTCGTGACTAAGGTGCAGTGCAGGAAAAAGGGCAAAGGCAGGTGGTGCTGGAGGTGCAAAAGCAGAGGCTGCGGCCATTGAAATTCTCTCTGTCCTAATTGGCAGGAAAAGGGCACTGATAGGCATGAATTGTCAAGATGGCTCCTCTGACCCTTCTGCTTAATCCAAATGAGTAATTAATGAGTGTGTTATGATTAGCACTGCAGTAAACTCTTCACTAGACAAATACTTTAAAGCTCTCAGGCTTTAGCTCACCAGCTGATTGCCATTTGGCTAGCAGATTTGTTTCCCTCTGAGAGGCTGAACACAACCATTAGTCGTGCAAGGAGAGTTTATGGCTAAAAAATAAAGATTAGGAATTCTACCAAAAACAATACCACCATGAAAGTGGGAATGCACGTCCTCTCAGCAGAGCTGACAAAACAAGTTGTAACACACAGGGCTGTGGTGTTCAGGAGCAGTTAGCAGCTGATGAAGTAAAGGAGGAATTGTATACTGGGCATCAAGAAATGTAAAACACATACTTTAAGCCATATCTTCCTCTGAAAGAAGAAGCAAAACAGGAGACAGGAACCACTAGCTCCCCTTTTTCAGTGGAAACTATCAAATGGATTTGTAATGGAAAAATGTTTGTATCCAACATCTTATATTGCCAGTTCTGTGAAAAATACTAGCAGTTTGAAGACGTATTTGTTTCAAAATCAGCAATACCTTATTTAATTAGGTAATCCTTGTTAACTTGTGTCTGCTGAGATTTTACAAGAGAGGCTTGTGCATTAGTGGTGGTGGGTTCAGGGAGCAGGGTGTTCTCCTCTGCTTTCTCAGTTTAATGTCACCTGAGGCCAATGGGGCAGACAAGTGAAGGGCAGTTTGTGCAGGAAGACCAGATGCTCCTGCTTCAGACCTAGGTACCTTTGAGATAGACAGTACTAGCTCATGCTAGTACTGGAGCCAGTCAGCTCATGGCAGAGGTGAAGAAGATGTACAAAAATCCAAGCAGCCTACCAGCATCCCCAGCAAATTTAAGCAGAAATCTACCAGTGGGAAGAACAGGAGAAGGAACTGTACACTGCACATCTTACAGACTGTCAGAGGTATGAAAGGGACATCAAGGACAAATTTCTGCCTGCACACTTGCCACTCAGTCAATTCTGGCCAGCTCTGGATTTGTACAAGTTGCAAACGAAAAAATAAAAATAAAAGAAATTAAAATAAAATAAAATACAATGAAATGAAATGAAATGAAATGAAATAAAATAAAATAAAATAAAATAAAATAAAATAAAATAAAATAAAATAAAATAACTCACTTGCAAAGCACATTTCAGGCTTCTCCAGGCAAGCCTAGTTCTATTTCTCATGCTAATTACAGAGATTATAAAGAAGGGAGACATATGACTGCCACCTATCCCTGCCACTGTCCTTAAAACAAATGTAAAGGACAATTAACAACAGATTAGCTCCATGTCCTAGTTTGCCATGTGAGGATGATCGCTGACCTTCTCATTTCATCCTCATTAGTGTCTCAGGCCAACAGACCCATTGCTCTTTAATCATCGCCCATCATCCTTTGCTTCAACACATGGAAACAAATGATGTGCTGCCAAGAAGGTCAGAGGCCAAATATGAGTTTTGTTGTTGCTGGAGTGCAAACTGGAGGCAACGGGGTCAACTTTGGGGCAAA
Organism: Rhipidura dahli; assembly: GCA_013399225.1. Lineage (NCBI taxonomy): Eukaryota > Metazoa > Chordata > Aves > Passeriformes > Rhipiduridae > Rhipidura > Rhipidura dahli. The sequence continues at coordinate 248,109 of VXAC01004964.1, forward strand.
TCTTTGCGGCAGTCTGTTTGAGCAGAGAAACTGTTTTGAATGCGTGAAGCATGACACCCACTGTGTTTTTGTTTTCTTCTTGCAGCTGGAATTTACTCAAAGATTTTTTTTTTTTTTTTAATTTTCTATTTTTTAGTGGCATGAGAAAAACACACAGGAGGAAAGGACTGGTGATTCTATTTCTTTCTGAAAACAAAAGGTTAAATTTCAAAGGGATGGGATAAGTGTATCCAGGGTGTCACATGGATATTTTTTGCCTTTCAAGGCTGCATGTTGTTCATAAAGTTATGAATGCTGGAAGCTTTTCAGGCTGCATCTCTTCATGCTGCTGCTACTCCAGTGCTGCTTTCCAATTTGCCATGGATAGCCTCTGAAGACTGACAGGGCTGAAGGCACCCAGTGCCAGTGTAAATGAGCCCCATTCATTTCTTGCCATGGGCATATGGCATGTCATTGTCCTCGGCCACCGAGGCAGAAGTGATGCAATTTGTTGGCATGTCCTGTCACAGCACAAACTATCTATCCCACTGAGCCCCTAGAAAACAACAGAAGCCAGAAAAGGGCAGCCAAAAACTTCACAGCTTTATCACAAGAACACACATGCACACACCACACTGGTTAAAAAAAAAAAAAAAAAAANAAAAAGAACCCCTGTCCTCTTTTGGTCCTCTGTGAGATTTATATTTTTTTCACTTCTTCAAGATCTCAAAAGTTGTCTAAACTGCTACAAAGTCTGATCTTTTCTATACTGCCGTATTTTAGGGAATTAGGCTTTTCATTTCTTCTAATTTTAAAATCTAACTTTAAAAAGAGACCACTGAACTTGCAGAAGTTTAGCATGTGTTTGTTTAGTGCTTTTAGTGGGAAGTTACAAGTTAAAAAGGTAGTCAAATACAATATCTTCAAATTGGAGAGCTGGTACTATATACTCATGAAAAACTATTTTAAAAAATCACATCCCCTGGCTGAGAAGAAACAAGCTTTTTTTGTTTCCTTCTTGAATTAACTTAAAACTTGGAGTGACTCAGAATTCATAGCAGAACTTCAGGATTACTTAATGTTCCAGTTAAGTGAAACTGAAGAGAAGGGGGGAAAAATCCAGTCACAATACAAAGCAACAATAAAGAAAAGGCTGAGCACAGAGAAATTCAAATGTGGGAAAGAGAGAGGGGGAGAGAGGTAAGAAAAAAGCAGAGGGGTGGAGGGATGACCAGAGAGCTTCCCAGTATGAACAAAACAGTTAAACTTCCTCTAACTTACCCTGTCCCCATTTGCACCTGGCACATACAGCTGTAAAATGCTGCACTGAAAGTAAGGACACTGAAAAAATAATTGAACAAAGCCAGAAACTCTGTAATGTTGAGAAGACTGAGATCAAAATACAACAAACATTGGACCCATCTTCCTGCCCAAAAGGCAGCTACCTTTGCCTGTCCATTTTCTGGAGAGAGTTCCAAGCTTGGTGACCAATTCAGTATTTCCCACAGTGAGAAAAATATGCATTTCATTTAAGCCTGCCTTGAAGAAAATGTTGTTTTAACTTAAGGAGGGAAAAAAAAAGGTTTTGACATTGAGCAAGTTGTGTGAAACTCCAGATTAGTCTGAAAGTTTTCTAAAGCCCAAATTCTAACATATTTCTGAATGCTGCTATATGTATTATGCATCTGTAAGGTTTACAGCCTATTTTTGCCCTTCAGTAATAAGCTGTGATGCAAATAAGGTGTGTGCAATAAGTAGTGCTGCAAATCAGATAATTAGAGGTGACTGTGATCAGATTTCCACTGTAAATTAAGTATGTGGCAGAATGAGAGTGCAAGTTTTACAAGGGCAAATTTGTACCCATAAAATGAAGTCAGATGTACTACAGTTTAGTGAGAGTTGGGTCCACGGCTGAAAAGTTCAAACCCAGAACCAAACTTCCACCAAGTTTGCAGTATTGCAATATTAAATTTGATCATTTTGATTTGAGCCCATTTCTAATTATATTACTGTGTTTCTATAAAACAAATCATATGCAACATTTAAGCTGGGATGTTCAGGCTGGTTAGATTTAGAAAACAAACCCATGTTAGATGTCAGAACTAATTTTTGTAGAGACAAAAGTATCATGCTCCATATGGTTCACATTTTTGAGCCTAGAGTTTTTGCACTAGCTAGGCCAAACATAAGCCTGTGTGACATAAATAATTGCATGGGCTGTAATTATTTCTATTTAACTGCATATCTATGATACAGTCATTTCTCAGGTTTATTTGGCAGTGCAAAGACAGTTATGGAACATGCTATCAACTCCCTTCAGAAACAAAAGAACAAAGAGTTCTTCCCAACACTTGCCCTTTGAGATTTCAGTCTGAGCCAGTACCACCATCACACAAATGACAAATGTGACAGTTTATGTGTCTGCTTCAGCAAACACCACGGTGGTTGGCGTTCTCACCCTGAGTTTCCTTCTGAAAACACTCATTCCTGGTGGACTGAAAGCCCTTACATCCAAAGGTGGTGCTTTTCATCAGCAGACACTGAAAATGGAAGAGTACCTTTGTTTAAAAAAACCCCCAATGTCTTGCATCAGAAAAAAAGAAGTATCCTAATCTTTCAGTAGATACAAACACAAGTGGAAGGCTTCAGGTGTAAAAGAGGCAGTTGGACATGGAGTGGGTTCTCAGTCAGCAAAAGTCCACAAAACGTTCAGGACAGTAGATATAAAGGTGTGAAAACTATCCCCAGTGTGAGCTAATTATCAGTACACCTAAATCCAGCTGACTTGCACTGATACTGCTTTGACAATTTCTGAAAATGGAGCTTTGGAGAATAAAATAAATGGAGACTTTTGCAAATCTGAGCTTTAATTTTTAAATGTTTAGACAAAAAAACCTTATTTACCTGTCTGACAGGGAATTGTAGTGGGCAAAACTACAAGAGTCACCTCCCACCAACTGTGAATAAGTGTGCTTTCTTTTAAACCAAACAATTAGTTCTTGTAAAAATAAATTTGTAGAAAACTTCCTACCTCTTTGTAGGATGGAGAAAAAGATGACCTTACTGGCCACATGACAAGTCAACAAAGGCCATTCGAAAAAAGATGGATTCTGTCACTGCAGTGAGAGAAGTTTTTAACTCAAAGACATATGAATAAAAAACCTGGCAGGAGTGGAGTGGCCCAATCCATTTGGTCAACACATTGACCATGATTACAAAACGTTTTGAGCAAAGTCTTCAACATTACATGTGCAGAGATAAGAACAAGGATGAAAACCATCTCCTCTAAAGTTACACTTAAAATATTTTTAAACTAATTTATTCTAGTAATAATGGACTTGCATTTTAATATGGTATTGAGAGGTTAGCACACTGCATTGTGATGTGTGGTGTCTCTTGTAGAGCTAAATTGACATTACAAGGAAAAAAGGGGATTTGGACTATAGGTAGAAAAGTATGAATGAAATTTCAAGGAAGACAAGAAATCTCTAAGATTCCATGACCATCAGTAAAGGAAAAACCCTTTTATTTTAATGGCTGAATGCATCCATTAGAACAGGGCACTAAGAGGAAAAACATGAAAACCCCAAAGTAAAATATTAGTAGAAAATGGATTTTAGTATAGAAAATAAGGATGCTGGGAACTAAGGCTTGTATAAAATGAAGAAGAAATGAAAACCAGTGAGAAGGAATCCTTAAAAACCCACCAGAAAGAAGTGCTAGCAGAGAATCATTAGTTTCATATGACACAATTTTGAATTTTAATAATGAATATTTGTGCTGTTTGTATAAATATCAAGATACTGTTGTAATCAATCATCATTGTTGTAATCAATAAGGCCTTAAGAAGTCCTACATTATTAATTGAGAAGGATGCAAAATAAAGAAGTTTCTAAGTTTATGGACTTGATCATATGTAAGAATTCAAGAGCCCTAATACAGAATACTGAAAGATTTTGGGAAACTGAAAGACATCTAGTGTTATGTGACTATTGGAAAACCTATAGCTAGCAAAATTTACTGGTCCTACAAACTTAACTAAAGGAAGAAATGATATTTAGCTTCATATTAGTTTTTGTACAGAATCTAACATTATACTTTGAAAAGCTCTAATGTAGCATTGGAGTTTTGGCCAAACACATTAATCAAAGTACATCAGAGCATGAGTGAGGAAACAGCCAAGTGCCTGGTCCTTGCAGTGCTTGAAGAGTGGCATACTTATGGAAATATTTCTGTGGTTAGAATTTGGGGATAGCAAAAAGTCTGTGAAAACTGGAAGTGAGGAGGAGGCTGGCTGGCCTCTCAGAGCTGAATGAGTGCCCTGAACCCATTGGAATTCAGGGTCCAGTGTGCAATACTGAGAATTCAAAGTGAGGTATGTAGCAAAAAAAGAAATGTGGGACACTGTTTTTCTTCAGGAGTTATTCTAAAAGGGGTACAGATGGCATGGTGAGGGCACAACTCAATGGGCTTTCGTTTTGATTTCATGGAAAAAAGTTAATCTAATTGTTGGGTGAATAAACAGAAGAGACGTGAGGGCAACTAGGACTAGGTCTCTAGAGGACAAGACAGAGATATTGCACACAGCTTGGGCTCACTTTCTAAAAACCATATTGAAGGACTGGAGACAGTGAGATAAAAAGCCACAAAACTTATTTGAGGCCTGAAGGAGCTGTTTTTCAGTGGAAGACTTACAGAGCTCCATCCATTTAGCTTATCAAAAAGAAAATTGAGAGGTGGTTTGATTACAGTACATAAGTGCCTTCACAGGAAGAAAATACAAGGTAGTAAAGGCCTCTTTAATCTAATACAGAAAGGAATAACAAGAACCAATGGCTAAAAGCCAGACAAATTCCAATTGGAAATAAGCCACAGTGAGAATGATTAACTGTTGGAACAAACCACCAAAGGAAATGGTGGATTATCCATCTCCTGATTGCTTCAAATCAAGGCTGGATGCTGTGATAGTTATAACCAAACACAAGGTAGATTTTATTCTAAACAAGAGGTGAAACCAGATGAACTAGTTTCTCATGCTCTATTCTCCCCTTAAATAATTCTCCTTTTCTGTTTTGTTTTTTTTTGTAAATAAATCTATTCACTGAATTTAAAAAATGTTTTTTCCAAAGTAACTTTTCTAACCAAAACTCACCATGAAAATCCCATTGCTGCCCCAAAGTTAAAAAAAAAAAAAAGAGCAAAACTGTCATTGTTGTCTCTGTCATAGGTGATCCTTTTTATCCCTCTTTATGCCTCATTTTCATAATTGCATAGTGGTAACTCAAATATGTTCCTTTATGAAAGACCTGCAGTTGCATGGAGAGAAACAAACCTGGATTTCAATGATAAAGCACAGTAAAATAATAAAAATCATGAGTCAAGACAAGTTGATGTCGGTAATTTAAAATATCCTTCAAAAGATGTCAGATTTTTTTAAGTGTGCCCTGGCACTGAGGATCAGCAGAATTGTCTAAAAGTAAGATTAGGCCTGGCATTTTCACTTCCTCCCTGAGGTATGGGAATGACTTTTCTTCTTCTTTCGCTTTGTATTTTTCTTACAAACAACCATGTCTGGACTATTTTTATTTCTTTTTAGAAATGCTTATCACATCCCCATGTACACAGACACTCAGTGCTTTCTGCAAAGGGTACAGGCTATTTTGACTCCACTGTACCCCATCTGAGGGAGGGGGATGGAAACAAACAGCTCAGATCAATACACTCCCCCCTTCTCTTGTGTCCTTTGTCCCATGACACAGAGTCACACATCCTGGAAGATCTGTACAAAGACTAACTAATTTTGAAGGCAAATTCCACAGCACTTCTCTGTTTTGAGTAGCTCTTTTGTTTGAGAGCACCTCCTTTGTCTGAAAGTTCTCCAAATGTTCAAACCATGGAGCAGTCCATGCAATCCATGACTTTCTGTTCATCCCTGTTGCGTGAGACCACAAAACTCAGTCTATATCAGCAGGAAATTATGAGTTCTCTAAATCCAGTCTATCTGTACTTACTAGCCAATGCATCATAAGAAGTGTGTTCTTTGTTTCCTCTTTGCACCTCTCTTCAGCTCCTTTGAAACAGAATTTGGAGAGGAAGAACCCCACAGCACTGATTATACCCAACTGCACAAACACCATGCTCTTCCAATCTTCTTTAGACACATAATGGGAATTACTGCATGTCTGTGTTAAGGCCTGTGTTAAGTAAATATTGTGGTGCTCCAAGAACTCTTTTAGTATGTGCCTTTTTTTCTATGGAAGAACATCACCTTGCCTGGATTAGTATAAGTTAAAACATTTTAAAAACTTTTCATAGGAAAGACATGCATGTAAACAGTCATTCTCCTTAAACAGAGGATGATTTTTAAAAAATATACCGTAGATGTGTTTACCCTCACAGTCTTGTACTGGTTAGAGTAAATGCAAAAGTCTGTAAACAACATAAAGCAAAACAAAACAAAGACATGGCTCAGAAGCAAAGTTTTAACATGATTTTACAGGAAAAAGGTCTTACCTTACTCAAAGCATACTGTATATATGCAACAGAGTTTGGAGATGTCACCAGCAAAGCAGGCATTAGTTTTAAATCCCAATGCACCACCTGTGCAGGGTGTGCACCTATGAGGATCTTGCAAAAAGGAGTGTAGTGGAGAGTAGGGAAAGAAAAGCAAAGTTAATTGCTTGGTTACCATCCTTTTTTTTTCCAAAGCACAGTGAAAATTACAAATCTTTAACTCCAGGTATCGGTACATGAGCCAAAACTCTAATTCAGGAACTCTGGTCATTTGAGAGGCATCTCTTTGATCCAAGAAGTAGTGACTTCACTATAAAGCAAGACTGAATGTTATGGGAACAACCTTGCTTGTTCCAGTCAGGGGTATAAGCACATTGCTTAGATTAAGAATGATCCAGATTTTCAGAGTCTCCGTGCACAAGTCCAAAGCTAGATTTTCAAAGGGCTCCATGTCCCATTTAAATACTGCAGGCTCAGCAATCATGACAGAACACAGGTCCCTCCCTGGCTCTTTAGTGGAATAGAGGCTGGAGGCACCAGCTAAATGTGAGGTTTATTTTCCTGTACTGCTATAATACCTTAATATGTAAGATGATTATTCTTTAAGTTTACGTCCCTCATCCATTTATAAGAATACTGCCAAATGGATTAAAGTTATCTTTTCTTAAAATAATGAAAGGTGAACTTCTTCCCTGTGTTTGCAAAGGCTATGAAGAGGGCTTAGGGAAACTGGACTAAACTCTCTGTCTTCCCTAAAGATGAAGTGGTCCTTGTAGTACAGCTGTCAAAGCTTGCCCCCAGGTGCAAATATCTCCTCCTTTTTTTTCCTTTCATAGCAGTAGGAATTAATCAAGACTTCTTGTGTGGGGCCAAGGGGAGGGGAAAGAGGGAAAGTCTGTCATATGTCATTAGAATTGTGATTGTACATGTCACCAATGACATAGGTGTTTTGAAATTCTACATATGATTTTATGAGAAAATGAAGTAATCAGCATAAATGCATTTATACACAATCTTACTTTGGCATTTATTTTTAATGAACCAGGGAAGTCTGCTCTCTTCTTGAGGTCAATAAGAAAATAATTCTCACTGAAAGAGAATATTTTGGTTATTATACTGAATGAAATGAATTGCATAATAAACAACATACAGTGGGACTGATTCCATCTCCTCCCAGGGCTGAAAATTTACTAGGCTGTGCCTTCCTTTTTTTCCATTACAGTTATGCATCAAGTGCATTCAATATAATGTCCTTCTCTTGGAATTACAAAATATACATAAGGGGAAAGTGTTGCTTATTACAAATTATTTTGACGGGTAATTCTTGTTGAGATGAAAGCTTTAATTTCTATGAGAGTTCTAGAAATCAGGTGAGACTGGCAGCAGGTAATCAATCACAATTACATTTAATCACAAAATTCAAAAGTCACAGCAGTTTAAAGTGTGCTTAAACGCATACAGGTTATACCCTGAAAGGATTTCATTTTGCGTAGTAAAAATAGGAGGGGGAAACAGGTTTATTTATTTTAAACAAGATAGCTTATTACAGTGATGAAAATTAAGAGTCTAGACAAGCACGGAACCTTGATTCTAGTAACAGGTTTATTGTCAAACCTTCAGAGAAAGCAGGTAGTCTGAGAAATTTCCTGTAGTGTCAGAAAGGATGCACACAGACAGTCCACTGTAGACTTAGCAGTAAAACCAGGGCACTAGTGGATGCCTTATTTTGGCTAATAAAAATCAAACCACACAAAGTACATTTTGGCTTCACTTTTTCCCTCCCCAAGAGGAATTTTACTGTTTTACCCCATTACTCACCAGCATTGCAGGAAATCTATCTTAGTTTCATTCTCTCCCAAGGGACCTGCAAACCACATTCCCAGCTCCTGCCTGGAATCCACACTATCCATTGCTGGACTGAACATGCAAAGAGGGCAAGGCAGGGAGGAAGCTCTCAGTTTGCTTGTTGAAGCTGTCTTATCTGTAGAAATAAAGCAATCACTGGAGGGAGCCAGGTGAGGTGCTTTTCTCAACAGAGCATCCTGCTTCCAGGCCCAGCACACTCCTTTTTTTCCTGCCCTTATTTAACGATAATAGAAGAATTGTATAACCAATTTTAATTAACTCTACTCCAGCCAAAACCAGCAAAGCTCTATGAAGAGCTTCTAGTGTGATGAGTAGGCACTAAAGATGGAGAACCTAATTAATTTCTGCTGCCTGCTTTGTTCACAGAGAAATTTGAACAAAAGCCCACAGGGTGAACTGGATTTAAACATCACCCTGAGTTTGAGATAAAAAACTATTCCCTCTTCTGAAAGTCACCTGGGAGGTCAGAGAGATGGGTAGCAATGAATGCCTGATTATTTAGGCAAACTGAACTGACACCAACAGAGAAGTCTGAGATGTATAAATCCTCAAACATTCACAATTATGCCAATTTTCTGTAGAATCAGGCACTGCAGGCAGAGGTAGGGCCCAGAAAAGGTCTCCCATGTTGTCCATGAACTTGCCAAGGCATTTGCTGGATCAGAGAAGATGCTACTAAGCCCCCAGTAAGCAACGTAACAAACCAACAGTCAAAAGTTCATTTTGAGCTGAAGGTATGTAATCAATTCACATAGCTCCAAACTGAAGATCTGGACAATAAGCTCTGTAGTTTTCTGTGAATTTTTCTTCTCAAATGCGATACTTGAAATGAGACTCCCCTGAAATATCTGTATGAAGGAAATGAAGAGAAATGAAAGAATATGTTTCTTTTCCTCCAAAGAATTCTCCACTCTGGTCTCAAAAATATAGAAAAAGTCACTGTCTAGCACACATTCAGGTTCTTTATTATTCTAAGGGAGAATTTTGACTGCAAGTACCCATGTCTCTTCATACAAGGTAGTTGAGATCCAGTAACTGTAATCTCAGTATGAATGAATATTGGAGTCACAGGCATTACCAGAAAACTACTTCTGTTTTGTGGGTTTTTTTTGTTTTTGTTTTTTTATTTTTTGGTATATTCAGGAAATGGGTAAAAATCTACCATCTGAGACTTTTTGTTTCCCTGAGGAACTGAGCAGCTAAAGCAGTTTGCAATAATAAACCTTCACAGATTCTTTACCAGGTCTCAAGACTCAGCTTCTGCACATGGTACCTTATTTTTCAACTACATATTACCTTCTAAGTAACAAAAGATGGCATTGCTTTTCAAAAACTGTGCATCCTATAGTCTATTATGGCTGTAAAAACCACTGGCTCTACATTCAAAAGACATTGTGTATTCTTAACACTATGAACTTACTTCTGTTACAAAATGGCCCAATCAAAAGCCCTTACCTAAGAAAATGTTCATTAATATGTATGCTGTGATGAAATTCCTGGAATTTAGATGGTATGAGGAAATGAATTCATGTGATCATAAAGTGTTTTCATGTGAGCTTAATTTATCTTGAATTTTCAGGCTAAAATTGATGTTTAAGGTAGATTTCTGAAGTAGTATTTCCAGAAACAAATAAACTAGCTCTGCAAAAGAGTTGAGAGTTTATTTGTCACTCAATTTCTTAAAACCAAAATTACTCCTAAGTCTTGAACATACTTTCTTTAAAGGGAATGACAAAACACCTATTGATTATAACAGGGTAGAAATTTCCTGCACATTTTACTTAGTGAGATCCTATGGGTTTGTATTATACAGCAGGTCACAGGAGATGATCACAATGAACTTTTTTGGCCATAAAAGCCTCTAAAGAGTGATAAGCACTGACCTAATGCTGCCTTCTCCTACTGTTGTCAGTAGTGGAGGAGTGGGGCCAAGGAAAAATCTGTCAGACTTACTCCTTCAGTAAAGAGTAATTTAAAGAAAACTGAATTGAACCAAAGGTAATGCATTAGATAAAACAGGTCATGTAAAAGAATCATGGTAATCAGTTGTTTGGGCTCATCACCCAGAAGCAAGACAATCAACTTTGAAAGTCCATGCTCTTTGACCAGACCCAGAGGCAACCTCACAATGAGTGCCTAAATGGCATAGAGACCATAGGAGTGAGACACCTGGGCTCTGTGGCTTAGATAAACCCTATCTAACTCTGTATCACTTGAATTAGGTGTCCAAACAGAGAGTCCATTTGCCCCAGACTTCTGCAGTGGACATAGAGAGCTCTATATTTCCACAGGCAGCTCAGATCTTATTTTTTTTCTGAATAATTGTTATGCAGTGTGAAGCTCTCAATATGGTCATAGGTTAAGGGAACTAGCCTCCTTTCCCTCATGCCTCAGTTAAGTGTGTAATTTCAGCTTGGATAAATCCAGAGTTAGTTGTCAAGGCATAACACAGCACCCTGGAGAAGACTAAAAAATGTCACTGCCCCTGCAGTTATTAAACACTAATCTTAAAAAAGAGTAGAATCTGTTCTTAGAAATAGCAAGAAGTTTTCTAGCTTATCAGTGGTAGTAGCTGAACTGACACCTATATCACTGATAGAGTAGACAATACCTACACTTTAAGCTCCTGAAAATAATCTGAAGTAACATGGATTTAAAGTAATATGGTCTGAAACTATTCTCAGGAGGGTTTGGAAACCAACTCCTTTAAGCTGGTTTGAAAATCCTCCCTGCCATTTTTTCAGTATTATGAAAAGTTTTTGTAAGTCTCCCTACACCTCCCCTATAGAGGGCAGGTGCTGGCATACAGTGAATATACAAAGGCATAAATGTGTAAGAGAAACAGTAGGTACAAGAAGACAAAGAGTTGCTATTTGTATTCTAATTATTCTCATTCTGCAGCCAGATCTGCAGAACCTAAGACTGGGAAAGACACTGTTCCTAAGTTTAATTTGGTCTTGTTCTCTGTTACTTTTTTGTCTCAGTTTTCTACTCCCTGTAAATACCTAGGTTTCATTAGGCTTCTAAGTCAGGAGCTTATAGGGAATGAAGACTGAGCACATTTATTTTTCACACTTCTACTTTCTTTTGCAGTATAGCAGTAACTGCCAGCAGAGCTCATAACACACCTCAACTTCTGAATATTTTTATCTATGTACTTCGAAGCTGAGCATGGGATTTTGTATGCCTGATAATACATCTAAACTTCTCAACTCATGTGAATCCAAGATTGTGTCACATTGACAGAAAACATAATTCCTTAAAATTGAGCCACTCTTTACAATGTGTAATGGCTGAAGACGAGTTCTTAATTTGTAGTTTTACAGAGTTGGAAGCCCCTCATGCTTGGTATTGTGTGAATGCAGAGTAAAAGAGAGCCCAAAGAGCTTATAAACATCCACCCAAGTCAGACAAAGAAAGGATTGTTATCACTGAAGGCACACAAGTAGATTGGCTGCCAACAGTATTTGTTTCTCAAATATAATCTCTAAGGAAAAGCTGAACAACGCCAGTGAGGAGGTAAAAAGAAGAATGTATCTTATTCTGAAGTTCATAATGAAGCAAAGCTCACATCACTGACTGTTACATAAATACTCCATGAAAAGTTGCAAAACTTGGACTCTGTCAGATGTGTAGTGTTCTTTACTTCTATGTTGATAAATATATTGTTGCAACAGCTTTAATTCAGGCAACAATTTGGTGCCACTTTGCAAAGAAGGGCTTGAAGAAAAAAACCCATACAAAGTATTTTTATTTTTTTACCTTAATCACTCTTCAACCGTGATTTGAGCTTGAAATAATTTTGTTCTTATTTTGTCAGAACTGGTAATGCTATTTTCAGGTTAAAGTGAAGGCTGACCACAATAATGTGAGAAGATTCTCGTGCAAAATCCCCGATTGTGGTACCGAGGAAGAAGAGAATCAGCCTCCTGATTTAACTAGTGTTTGGATAGACTCCTAGACCCCTATTTGAGAAGCTGTCCAGATTGGCTTATCATAAAGCAATTCACTTTCAAGGGACAATATAATTTCTGAGCAGGTGGGGAGGTATGGGAAGGAGCAGAATATATATGTACACATTATTTTCTGTTTTAGAGCAGATGGTTTCACTGGTATGCTCCAAAACTTTACATTGAGGGTCAAGTTTAAGAAAGCAACAAAATTTCAAAGAAATATCACATTTCACTGAGTTCTGTATCAAAGCCATGCATAGAACATCTCATGATTTTTATGATGCAACATAGATCAGCTAAGTTGACTCATAACCACACTGAATGCTATAGGATATGAGATTTGTATGGCTCAGGGATTTGTTACTTGTATATCACTGAAACACTCCATCAAATGGCTTTAGTATCTGTTTACTGTGTATATATTCTGAATTCCTTTTGGGAAAATATTGGGTCTCTCTTTTTCTCCTATCACTTGTATTTAACCATAAGTTGGACTGTTTAAAGAATTCCCATCAAATAACTTTTATTGCCACTTATTCTTGCTTGATCCTGGTTTTCTATTAATAAATCTATACTGAAAATAGCTTTTAATATGCTGTCTCTTTTTTGTTTGATCAGTGATTCTTGGTATTGAAAGTATGTGGAAGCCTGATCTACTTTTAGATACAGAATTATGATTCTCTGTAGGTTTCTCATGAGACAAATTTCTCACTCTGCATTGAGAGGACTGTATTGAGCCATGACAGACTTGTATAAATAGAAATGGCTATGATATGGCAAAACTAAAAAAAAATTTTCAAAATAATGTTATAACATTTTAACCAAGGACTTCATAGCCAGCACAGTTTAATTAAATACTTTTTTAGACTTCTGAATGGGAAATATTGCCATCTATTCATTCATTGCTAGGTAAACACGTTTCAGAATATTGATAATCTTTTTGTGAAAATATGCACTTCTGGTAAACACTTTCATGATGTTCCTAAACTTTTCATCAAGCATCGAGTCCTTGTGAAGATGGGTAAGTGTATTATTGTTTGTCACTTGCTAACCAGGTGGAAGCTGCAAACAAGGATCAAACTGTGGACATGTGCAAAAATCTGAAGTAAAACAGTCAATTGAGAAGGCCTAAATAACACAAGGACAAGCTTAATCATAGCAGCAGTGACAAAAATGTGGAGGGATGGACATTCCCACTGGGGAGATGCCTGTATACTACTGGTACAAGGATAAGGGATAGAAATGGGAGGATGAAAATGTTAGTAAAATGGAGTGTTGCTTTTATTCTCATGAACAGCCTATAAGTATGGAAGACTATACTTCAGGAAGGATAAAGGAAAAGCCATCCCTAATGTGGACAGGGAGAGTTGCTGAAAGTCTGTTGGCAATGACTGCAAAGGAGAAGAATCATGTGCTGCTGGGGCAGGGAATACAGCAGAGATCACTGGGCATCACTTCATCCTAGAATCTGGCCTCAGTGGAAGGAGGGTGTTTCAACTGCCCATGCATCTGTCAGGAAAGGAGTTAATGGGTAAGACAACTTTTTCCCATTGATGATAATTTTGTTGGCTCATAAAGAGAAAGCATTTGGAGGGGAAGATATTTTAATGATATTTCTAAATGATGGGAAAGGGTCGCACATATGAAGAGAAAAGGTGAAATAGGTAGGGGAGACCATGAAATAGTCTCTGTGATTATTGGAAAGTGAAGAAAAGATATGCATATAATAAAAATTATGATTTTTAAGAATGCCAGTTAAAAAATTTGGAAAGTTTAAAGTGGGAGGATGCCAGTTAAAATACTTGGAGAGTTTATAAATGGACACAACCATATCAGTGCCAAGTATAAGAGTAGAAAGGAATGCCAGAAAATACAAAAACCCACCACCTTGGATAAAACTTCATTGATGTGAAATATAGGAAAGAAGCAAACTGAAAGGACAGATTAGTAAAGAGTTCAATACCATCAGCAAAGGCTCTTCAGACCAAAACAGAGAAAGCACAAACTAATGAGAATTTCAGGCACCACATAACATTACTCACCCTGATGAAAAGGCAGGCTACTGTGGACAGGGGTGGCCCCTTGCTCCTCTAGGCCTGATTACATTCTTCTGTCACTTCTCTTGCAGGAGGTCTGGGAATGGTGACACTTCAAGTGAGTCAGGTCAGCTCGTGATCAGACACAAAAACTCTAATATGCCAAAGGCAAAAGTATAAGGGGAGTTCTGTCAGATAAACAGTGTTTTGGCTTGCCTCACAATTGCCAGATCTAACACAGGAGGTATAGTTGGGACATGCAGATAGGGATAAGGGCCAGGTGCTGGAACAGGATTTTTTTTTGTAAAATCTTACACTTGGATGGAATTAAATTAACATGAAATAAAACTTTTATTTAATTTTGACTTTTCCAATCAATTATGTTTAAAAAATTCATCCTTGGACACCCCACAAAGAGGTGGAAGTACTCTCCATGCAGACTGGGGACTATCCTGAGAACTTACTGATAAAAGATGAGGCTCTAAACTGTAGAGAGCTTCTGGGATGCAATGGGAGTAGATGTCACAGGGAAGGAAGTGTTAAACATGGAATTATAGAGTGTTGGATCAAGGAAAAAGCCAAAAAAAAAACCCCAATAAAAAAAAAGGAAAATGAAAGTTGAGGCAGTTCTCTATTAACACGAGGTAGACATTTAGATGTGGCAGAATCAACAAATGTCTTATCTCTGGACTTCAACAAATCTTTCAACTCTGACTCAAGTGATAAATTTTTTCACAGAGATAGAAGGTGAGTGCAAAGTTAATTTAGCACTCTTAGGAAACCTCTATGAAAATGATGATGGTTTCAAATATGAATATGATTTTTTACTATCTAAGTCTTTATGAACATGTTTGAGTCATATAATATGGAACTTTAAACTGTTAACCTAGGAGCAAAGGTAAAAAATGTGACAAGTTAATTTAGACCTTCTTTCTCTAAGTAAGAGCCCTGTATGAAATGAACAGGAATGCATCTAATGCTTGAAAATGGAAGGATTAATCCATAACATAATACCCCTCTTTTATGGATTTCTACGCTTTTGTTAAAGCAGAAGGAGAAAAAAAGGCAAGCCTGTACAACATTTCTAAGACAAAGTAATCATTTTAGTTCCTGGATATATTTATTAACTAAAAGTATAAATTAGAAAACAAACAAAGGTTAAATCCAAAGCTGCAGCCAGACCCAAGGTATTCTAAATGTGCCTGTTTAATATGCACTGCAGATTAATGGGTATAACACATTGATTCTAGCTGTACTTTTTAGAGGAGGCGGAGGAGGAGGCAAGAAACTGAGATAAAAAATACAGTCTTTGTTTCAAAAACAAAAATGAGATTGTAAAATAAAAAACATGAAAGTGGAAGAGAATCACTAATAACTATATTCTTTATCTTCCCAAAAAACCAACAAAACCTTGCTTCGCTGTATGTTCCAGTGTACTACAGGCAGGCATTATCCAGCCCCTTTCTGAATGTTGGCAGGAGAGTTTGCTTTCCCAACTCTGTGAAATTCTAAAATATAATGAAAATGCAGCTACCGTACTTTCTAAGCTCTTGGTAGATATTTTCACTTACTTTGTCATTTTCAAGGGGGGAAACAATGGTGGCATCTGTGCCCTGGTGCTAAGTGCTCATTTGCATGCAGAGGCAGAGAGATATCCGTTTATTATCAATTTTATGCATTACTTCATTTCATGGTGTTAAAACAATTACATTCAAAGGGTTCAGCAGTCCACAGCCAAGCTATTCAGGGCTCCAGCAGCATCATATAATAACGTTATTCAGGGAGAGACACATACATCATAGTTTACTGACTTAGAAGTAAAAAAGAGGGAGAGGGAGAGAGAGAAGCAACTCCTATAGAGCTGGATACAGAATTTGTAAAACATCAGAGATAAAACAATAAGCGAGAAGCTCAGGGCAGATGGACATGAAATTTATTAGCTTCTGAATTATTTTCCAAGAAAGTTGAGAAAAATTTTTAGATACTACAGTTCTGCCAAATTCTCTGCCACATTCTCAGTGTTTTTTTCTATAACACTCTTCATCACCCACACTGCAAAGCTCCACTTGAGCAAAAAAGCTGAGACTGTGAACATCCCCTCGAAGATCTCAGAACACATACCTTGGCAGAGCAAACAAATAGTTGGGTCTGAAGAGACTTTTTGTTCTCCCTATGTGCAGTGGATTTGCAATCTGATTATCTGGTTGCTACTGACAAGGCTCTGCCAAGCCTCCCATGAGGAATTTACATTTGTCTATCAATTTACATTAGCTAAAACAGCTGTCTGTGCAAAGGATTTTAAGGTCTTAAAATGAGGACCTACCCTCTGACACCAGTCAACTCTCCAAAAGCCAATGAAAACTGCGGCACAGCAGTGAACAAATTAAAAAAGCACATCCACCTTCAGGGTTTTCCTTACTGAGTTTGGCAAGATGCTTGTTTCAGCAGAAAGCAGACTGATTGAACATTTACTGAAATTTTTAAAAATGCAAGGAAAAAAATGAAATCAAAGAACTTTTAATAATACTTCACTACCAGAGGAAGATAAAATCAGTGTTGTCCTTCTAAAACAAAAAAGCAATTACCAACTTTTTGATTATAATTTCTATAATAATCTACCTTCAAGAAAGCAGCTTCAGTGAATCACAAGAGAAGAAAAGCCTTTTTGAAGCATTTCAACATAGAAGACTCATGAAATAAGAAACTGAACAGGTAGTGTTTTTTATCTGGGCTATCACAGATTTTCCATCATAGAAATTTCCCATCAGTGGATGCACACACAATGCTGTGATGGGTCAACTCAAGCAAGAAATGCAAGTTCTAAAGAAAATAGCTTGGCAACTTGGAAAACCAGCTGCTCCCTGATAATCAGTGCAAGGGAAAACAAATTTTGTAGCAGTTCTCAGGTTATGAGCCCCTCTCAAAAGGATGGGGGAAAATTTGTTCTGTGCTGTTGCAAGGCTGGAGTGCTGACAGAAGCAAAGGACAGCTTGTGGTTGAGGTGGGGACAGTTCTAGTAGAAGGAGAAGTACCAAGTCTTTCAGGCTTTCTTCATGGGAAGCATCCCATGTACCAATGCCCCGAGGGAAAACCAGCAGGTGGCTCCTGGCAGATTTCCTCTGTTTCTGCTCTAAATGTCTCAACAGCCAGAACTTCTTTCTGAGCTATCTGTCTCTGCTCCTGCCATAGCCAACTTTTATCATTGAAGTAATCAGGGTGGCAACAGCATGCAGCTGTGCCACGTCTTTCTCTAAAGGAGGGTAAATACTCAATGAATTGGCCCATGTTGCTTCCTCATTAGGCTGCTATCAGTGTCTTGTCTAGCCCGTTTAAAGCTAGCGTGGTTATTTTTACACTACTTGCAGTCACAACACCTACCTCAAGGGCAAAGAGATTGCCTAAGTACCAGTTTTATTAGGCTGTACAAATCAAGCAGCTTCCAGAACTACAAAAAAAAAAAAAAAAAGGTCTAAGTTTTATGGCAGAAGCTGCTTCTTTATTTCACTCTCCAGGGCTCCTGAGCTCTGTGGCAGTGCCTCTATACCATGTGCCATGCCTCAGTTCAGGGATCTAGCATGACCTGGTGTGCCATAGGCATACTGCTGCTGCTTATGGTGGAAGACAGTCCCACATACAACAGATTATTCAGCCAAACCCCTCCTCTTACAGAACCTGGACAATAATGCAAATCATCATCATAATTATCAAAAATCACCATTACTTTGCTCCTCTTGTTTTCCTGGAATCCCTGAGTCATTATGGTTGGAAAAGGCCTCTAAGATAATCCAGTCCAACCATCTACACAGCACAATGGTGTTCACCTTTAAGCCATATCCCCCAGGGCCACATCCACATGCTTTTTGAACACTTGCAGGGATGGTGATTCCACTATGTCCCTGGAATGCCTATTACAATGACTGACCACTCTTTCAGTGAACAAAATTTTCCTAATACTCAATCTAAATCACTCCTGGAACAATTTGAGGACATTTCCCCTCATCCTGAAATATACAGTTTTCTTCAGTAAATAGTTTATTCATTGAGATCTTCAAAGAAATGACTGTCCTTTCCTTATCATGCCTTCATGATTAAGTCCTGATAACTGACCATGGGTCTAAAGATAAAAGCTTTAATGTAACAATAAAGGCTTTTAATTTAACTCATGGTCTTTGAAGTAAACCTTGTAACCATCGATAGGAAAGGAGAGACAATGATAACCAACAGGAAGAGGTCCTGGTATTTGGATGAAAAATGTAGAGATATGACAAAAGAGCTCAGTAAAACCTTAATATTAGAAAGTATTAACATTAATTTATAACTAATAATTGATTAATAAAGTTATACAATGAAATTAGACAATGGTTAGATGTGTGGAACTGTAAAGACACAAAAAAATTCTATAGCCTGTCATAAGAAGGTCCAGCTTACTGAAAGGATGGAATTTGGCAGGCTTGGTTTTAACTTTTTTCCTGTATCTGACTACAGAATATTTTAAGGGCTATTATTATCATCATCATCATTATTATTATTATTATTATTATTATTATTATTATTATTATTATTATTATTATTATTATTATTATTATTATTGCTATCATTGTCACCTCTTTTTTAGAAAAAAGCACTTCCCCATGTCCTGTGTTAAAGGTCAGCAATTTTAGAGTTCAGTTTTTTTTTCCTTCTTAACACGAAGCATATAGAAATTATACAGTTTGCACTTGTTAATATCAATAAATTAACTTATTTTAGTTTATGATGCTCATGGAATAAAAAAGACACATTAAGAATACCTCTAGAAGTTATGGATTTTCCTGAGCTTTCAATAGAAGCATCTTAATTTTACGATGCTCCATAGGTGTATTTGGACTGGTTTAGTCTATCATAAGAGCTTAAGGAACATACAAAGACAATGACTGTATTCCCAGCCTGAAATATCCTGTATCCACTGGTTATCCATGATGGATGTTCAGGAAGTCCAAGAAGAATGGTTTACAAAGAGTATATCTGCAATAACTTTTCCACCCAACCTTATGCTACTTCTTCATTCAGCAGACACTGATATGAAAAACTTTGGAATTCCAAAAGCTGTAGCAGCTAATTCTACTTCAATTCTAAGTAGAATCTTCATGTTGTCTGCAACCTGTTAGAGAGATCTGTGAAAAATTAGCTGAGCATTTCATATGACTATCTTGATGGGGAAAGTCCTGAAATAACCAGTGGATACTCTCTTTACTTATGGATAGCTCTGGAATAAATGATGGTGATAGCTCTGGAATGAGTGATGCAATTTCAAACTGGAAACAACAGAAAAGTTCAGATGGAAGATACTTTCAAGGTGCTTTTGGTACCTCCAGCTCTCTTTTTCTCTAGTTCTTAAACAAGGACAATACTTTGGTAAAATGCAAAATTTTATTACTACATGCTTCTTAGTGTCTATACTTTACATCATGTTGAATCACAGAACAAATTACAGAATGGTTTTGGTTGGAAGGGACTTTTTATGGTCCACATCCTCTCCCATGGAAGGGACACTTTCACTAGATCAGGTTATTCAAAGTTTCATCCAGTCTCACCTTGAACACCTCCAGGGATAAGGCATCCACTTCTCTGAGAAACCTCTTCCAGTGTCTCGCCATCCTCATCATGAGCAATCTGTTATTTATAGCCAATCTAAACCTGCCCTCTTTCACAGTAGATTTCTACATCTAGAAGCAAATTAAGCACAGCATTTGTACTGTTAAATTAAAACAAATATTTAGATTAAAAATTTTAGATAAAAATTGAGATCTATAAACTGTCGTGAAGTGCTACACATATATAAAGAGATTTGCATAAGAAATATTGGTCACACTCAGTGTTGGAATAAGTTACTAAAACTCCACTAATATCTAAGAGACCATACTAGGATTTGCCAAAAAATATTTTTGGCGCTGTGAATTCAAGCAATGCAAGAAAAAGGGAGTAATTGGAAGAAGAGAATTTCAATATAAATTATTTAAATATGTCAAATTATCCCCCTGAATTATTTTTTTAAAAAAAATGGTAAATCAGTGAACCCTATAAAACAAAAGTAAAAAATAATCTTCTACTTCAGAATATTGATGGAACACTGAAAATACTGGTTCAATATGTATGTCATCAGTGTTAGGTGTCAAAAAACCCCATGATCAACAGTTCATATTCCAGTGTGATTACTTCATTGCTAACCTGGAACAGTGCTAACTCCTACAGTCCCTGCTGTCTCAAAATGGGAGCTCAGGGTGGGTAGGACAGACATTTAATAAGTGGCAGCTCAAAGTCCAGTCTGCCTGAAAAAGTAAAACAGATTCTAGCATGCACATGGGTGTGAAAAAATTTACTGGGGAGATAGTAAGGAAAAAGGTGTTGTCTAAAGGAGATGACAAAGTTTGAGAAATAAGGGACATCTGCAGCTCTCATTCTGATCCTTGGTAGCTACAGGTACACAGCAAGTCCTTGGTTGCTGTCTGGACTTGGCTCATACACAGCAAAGACACACTGCTCATTAATGAAACATAGTTCATGAGTTTACAAATAATAAATACGTAACAGAGGTAGCAAATACACAGCTAAATGACACAGTAGAGTCTGGCTTTACACACTGTTTTGATTTTTTCCTGTTTTGGATTTGTATGTTGCCCTCTGGTTTGTCATATGAGCTAAATAATCTTGATATTTAGGTGCTAATATATTTAGGGGAAATGTCAAGATTAATTTTCATCTTTTAAAATATCCCTAAAGTCACAGCACACACCTTTCTGGGGCTGTTAACAGGGAATCCATTTTCAGACAGGCCTGCAACTGGAACAGTTTCATGCACCAAGGTGTTCAGGGCAGGCAGGTGGAAGGTTGTTAAGTTACCCTCTGCTTATTCCTAGAGGTGGCATGATAAAATGAGCCTTATGACTTTAATGTACTTGGTGCTCAAAACCAAGAGTATTTCAGGACCAAACAGCATCCTCACTAGCAGTTGGCTGAGACATCAAGAACAAGAAGAAGAATTTCTAAGGCCTTATTGGTGAACATATGGCAAACTCTGATTTCCTTACTAAATCAGATGATATTACTAGAACTGGGTCATTATGCACACATTGTAATCTATCGTTAAGCCCAACGAAGTAATATTTAGCTAGTGTTTTAATTGTACTACTGGGATTTATCTCTGCTTTTTGAGGAAAAAAAGTCCAGGAAGGAAGGAAGAGTGTTGAGCTTTCAATTTTAATAAGAGGAGATTGCCAATTTTGACAAATGACTCTAACAGCTTATTCAGATAATGTTTGCTTATATACATATTTGCACATATTTTCGGTGTTATTTAGGAGATAGGAAATGTTTAAATTACTCATTTTCTTCCATCTCTTCCCTGAAAAGTACATTTCTCCTCCCTGCATATGCTTTCAAAATGCAAGCTGGCATCATATGTTTCAAATAATCTTCCAGTTTGTTCCTCAAAGCCTGCAGCCAGGCCTTCACTACCTGCGTTTCTAAATGACCACGAGGACGGTGTAATGCATGTGCATGTGTCATAGAATTGATGACATACAGGAAGGAAATTAACCTCTTGGCCTGGAAATCAAGCACTCCCTCACAATGCCAATCCATATGGCTACAATCAATTAAAACAAAGATGAATCCTTCTCATCTGGGCTGCTGAGCGATCATGCAGCAACAGTTACAGGTGTTAAGATCTGGTTTTAAGATCCCGTTGTGAGGTTCTTAGAAATGCCTCTGCCCGAATTAAGGTGCAAACGAGACCGTATGCCAGTGACAATAGTAAGGGTTTTATTTGATGGTAAATATGAGAAAGAGAGAGAGAGAGGGGGAGAGAGGGTGAGAGAAAGGAAGGAGCAGAAGATGGGTGGGGGGATGAAGAGTGACAGAAACAGAATAAAAGGAATATCACTGCTTCACTGGTGCCTCGATGATCCTCTTCAGCAGGTTGTCCCAGTGGTGTAGGTCCCTGGAACGAAGCACAGAATCCGGTGGGTTTCTGTGCCCTCGAGGCAGGTAGCAGTGTTCGGGCATGTCCCCCTGAGGGAGGCGAGGCAGTCTCACAGCAGACTCTGGCTCTGTTGCATCCCTGCAGTCCTGTGGTCCAAAGCCTCTCACGGGAATGTCCCTGAATGTGGCCTGTGGGGTTGGGGGCTCCACAGCTGGGCTGGTTTGTGTAACAGAGGATGGGTGTTCAGTGCCCCTGATCAGAGGCCACAGCATGTACCCAAAACATCCTCCCCCTCCTTGGCTGGGGGCAATCTGTGTAACCCTGGCTTCTGTGAGCTGTGCTCTCTCCCCACCACAAACCCAGCCGGGGATAGTTGCAGCTGGTGTGGCTTTTGCCTTTTTTTTGGATGCATACCCTTCCCTCAGCCTGGGGTGATTGAACAATGGGTTTCCCCGTTATCTAATCTGAAGTTTGGCTTTCAGTTCAAAGTACTCTTTGCTTCTTCAGTTGTTGCTTATTTATTATGAGCAAAACTTTATATCAAGGTTTGAAGCATGAACAATTTTCAGTCTCTGACGAGAGGGTGGTAAAAACCAGGCCTTCTAGGTTTTTGTGTTGTGCTTGTTTCTTGGTGTATTTTTTTCATTACCAATACTTCATACATGGTTTCTGCAAATATGGGTACTTTTATCCAGGGTATGGGACAGCAGGAAGAGGTGTGCAATTCAACTGTGGGCCAGTCAATCCACACCTGTTAAACACACTAATGTTGCAATGTGTTAAGCAAAACTGTTCAGAGAAATCCCATATCTGTCTCCAACAGCTGGAGATAAAGGACCCTGTTTTATTTTCTGTCAAGGTTAATAAAACAAGCAACTTATTAAATAGCATTTTGGCAAACACAATGGATAATGAATCCTATTCTATAGTTAAAGACTTTTAACAATTAAAAAGATATATGAGTCAAGCACTGTGACACGAGTTCTGGAGGAGAGAACCTGCTCCTGCCCCGTGTGGAGCAGGCACACCCAGCTGGGACAGGCACCTTGAGAGGAGCTGGCAGAGTCCGGCAGGTAAACCCACAGATCTGGCCCCTCAGGACAGCAAGATGGACACCCCAGGAGCCCAGCCCTTTGATGGGGCTGCAGCAGCCGGGTATGTCAGATACCACAGCCCCCCAGCCCATTGTTCCCCATCAGCTACAGTACATGTCCAGTGTCTGGTTTGTCAATCACCGGATTCAATGGCTGTTTGCCTGGGAAGCTGCTGACAGGGGGCTAGGGGGACTTGCCAGAGCTTAATTACCGTACCTCATTAAAGGGCTTCTCATTCATATTCAGTAAGGAATCATTCGAGCAGACAGATATGTCTTTGTTAGATGAACTGAAAAACATACTTTTAAAAAAATCCCTACCACTCACATATTTACATTTGTTTGGTTAAAGAACTCTTTTCATTCCGCTTAAGAGAGAAAGAGAGAGTAAAAAGGGCGGGGAGTGGGGGGGAAGTAAAAAGCACAGGAAAGAAATAAAGTGAAAAGAAAATTTAATAGAAAGAGTTTGCATTTGTAACGTGACAGGCTTTTTTCAGGAAAAAATAGATTTCATTACACAGAGTCAAGTTCTGCTTTAATTTCTACTCTGTTCACAAAGATACATGGAGGCGTGCATGGGGGAGGTAGGGGAGAGGGAGGGAAATCTTCTCTGAATGAAGGCTGGAGGGGTTAAAATTGGCTGTTTTTCTCCTGGAAAGGCTTGGTAAAAAATGTCACTTCCATCTTTCCTTCAAGTAAAAGTTTCAGGAAATATTGCACAAAACTTTTTTTTTTTTTTTGGCAGGATTTTTGTGTTGTTAAAGTAAAAAAAATAAACCTCACCAAGTTAGAGCCTTAACCTCTGCAGCTTAGTGCAGCTACCCTGCCACTGTATGATATACCCTTATTCTTAAAGGTGACATCCTTCCACCAGAGAACATCAGCTGGCATTCACTGGCAAGCCTACCCAACAGCCCCATCCTTCTGTGAACAAATGACCTAAAGAGGAAGGAAGGAAGGAAGGAAGGAAGGAAGGAAGGAAGGGAAGGAGACACATTTTTAATCTTCTCAAAAGATTCCACCTGACAGCTCTCAGTGATATTTGTATAATCGTTGTTTTTAGAATGGGTTTTCATTAGAATGGAGGTCCAAATTGTAATGACTAAAACACTGATCCAAACCTCAGCTACTGAGCATGAAGACACTTCAGGCTTCCAAAGTGACATATTGGTGTGTTCTTCCTTTCTGATTACTAGTGGTATTGAGCTATTGCATCTGAGAGGGCATGGTAAGCCTTTAGTGTGAGGCACCTTGAAGCTAAGAGGATTCCTCTTACAATATTTGTTTAAAAAAAACCCACAAAACTGTATCTGTACTGTTGATATCTCAAGAATAAGGACACCATGAAAAGCTATTTGATCTGATTTAGGGGTGAGTCCTTAGTGCAGTTTATGGGTGACTGATCTGGGGTTAGAAGAATAAAAATGCCAAAGAAAATAAGAAAGATGATACACCCTCTCTTGTCTCAGGCTGCTCAACTGCACAAAGCCGAGGTTTCCAGTCCCTAGCAGTTTAGTCTGACTTTTTTTTGCCTTTCAGACTGTACTTTTGGAAATGCAGCAGGACATGAGGAGAGAACTGTGAAGAGACCTTGTGTGGATAATATAGTTTCCCCTTATTTCTTTCTCATAAATGGTTTTAGAAGAAATTAAAAAGAACATTCGCCTAAAGGCAGACACAAGGCACAGGAAATTTAATCCTGCATGGTGAAAGTTTGGCCAAATTATAAGCATCTGATAACAGGGTCTTTTATATATAATGCAAAGGATTTGGCAACTTCAGCTGTCAGCAGAGGAATTCAGAAGTTGGACACATCATATTTATTGCTGGTTTATGACAGGGAGCAGCCAATCAAACCACAGGATTATCACAATGTATATTGACAGCTAACAACAGCCCAGCTCATTAGAGACCCTCTGCCAGAAGACTGCATCAATCCCATAATTGAGAAATAAGTGCATCACTCCAAGTCAGTAGTCCCTACACTCTGTTGAGCTGAAGCAATTCCATCTCAGTATAATAAGGCATGAAGCCTAACATCGTGTACACTAATAAAAAATACTATCTTTTTATAATGTGATCAAATTTGAGTTCCTGTTGGGGCAATAACCTGGAGTTTCCTGATATCTCTGCATTTAAAACCTCAATTACAGCTCTACATTCTGCACAGTTTTGCCTTGAATACATAACAGATGTTTATATTGAGATGAATGCTTTGTGGACCCAGAACTGTCATCAGACCTCTCATAATCACATTTTCACCTATGCATATGGTGTACACCTGTGGTTTGTTGGAATTGTACTCAATTGCAATATGGGAGGTTTAAAGACCTCACTAGATTTTTACTCTTCTGTAATATTTTTCATTCACATTACTTTTGAAAGCGTTTTTGTGTTTAGTACATAAAGTAGAAATCCAGGAACAAGCAAGGTTCTTTTAAAGCTGCACACGCCTCTGCTTTGCGCAGAAAAACACATATTTATGTTAGTAATATAATATATAATAAAGTATAATTTCAATATAGGTAGCAACACATAGGCAAGATTTGAATGTTCTAAGGAAATGTCATGGGACAGTAATAGGTTTCTCTGCTAAAGATACACAGAAGAATGCTAAGAAAACCAGCCTAGAATATAAAGCAGAGGTGTATCTATACACGTGGGGTTTGATGTTTATCTATTTTTGTAGAGAAGATACACCTTGAAATACAGTGCCAGGAAAACATCAGGATCCATTTATTTCTTCCTTCCCATTTACAGACACTTCTACTCTTCTGGGAAAGGTCTGTGGTGGTGTATTTCAACAGTGGTTTCCATACACCAAAACCACCTAGCATTAGAACAGTGAGGGATAGGAATTAAGACTGCTGTAGCCCATCAGCTCTGCCCTCCTGAAGATGGAACACAAGATGTTTTTGGGAACTGGACCTTTATCATTGCAGAATTTGGTATGAAATATAGGGTAACTGCTGGGATGTGTGTTTGTCTGGGAAGACCATTCTCACATACAAAAAAGTTTGGCTTAACCCAACACCTAATGAAGCTGATGAGACTCCTTCCTACAAAGTCAGTGGGTCAGCAACAAATGGGTTGCACAAAACCAAACACTTTTAAATCTGTGTGCAACTGAAGATAAGAACAATTAGAGTAGTTTCTCTGGTTTGCAATCCCAATAGACAGATCCTACTCTGAATTAATTAAAAACCAAATAATCCAAGGTAGCCAGTATTATCTGGCTGTTTTACAAAAAACTGAATATAAAATTATTTGCAGTCAAAAATGTGTGGGAAGTTTTTTAAAATATTCTACACTGTAGGGTTGTAGCATCAAAATTCTAAATCCATACAATGAAAAAGCACTTGGGAAACTTGAAGAGTAAGGATTATTCTTTTTCTTTATCATATCCTCAATTGCAACTTCCTACAGAACAATTACATGGAATAAAATCAACAGTGAAAGGTAAGAGACATATGCTATAAAATTAATATTAGCCTTAGTAAGTCTGCATGCCTTTCCTGCAATGGGATTTTCATGTGTGTGCAAGCAAGACGTAGGCTTCTCTGAACTGCATGAAATCCATTTCTGGAAGTCAAATGGGTTCAAGTGTCCTCTAAAAGTTTAAATGACTCTGCTGTGTGGCTTATTTGTCAAAATCAGCTAGCAATTTGCTTTCTATGCTCCTAGGCTTCTTTTGTGTGCAGACAGTTGTGCTAAGGAAAAAAAAAGCTAACCTATAATCCCAAGCCCCCAACAATCTACATTTATAAAACCCATCTCTTTAAAAAGGAAATATAACAATGATGTCTTAATAGCAGAGTTTTATATAAAGTCTTATATGGAAGAGAAAAATTTGCCTATCCCTAGAGGCATAACAAAACTTGATATGCTTAGTTTTTTTCCTGATGGTGCTTATCTCCTTAGTATTTAAATTGCAACTTGTTAGCCATTACTCATGCTGTTTGCCATCTTTTGCTGGTTTTCATATACAGTCAAATTAACTTTTTTTTTTTTGTACTATAAGAAACACAGAAATTAAATAAATTGTTATAAAATCTTCTATCACTTACAAGTGTGAACTTTGGACTTAACCAGGTGAGCACAGGACTCATGACAGGCAATAAGATATTCCAACCATCCACTCCTACCACAAACAAAGATAAAAATCTATTAGCTGGGATCCAGTTTTAAACTCAGGAGAAATATGAGGACAGTTGTGTACAACAATTTTAGCATTCAGTGGCAGCTGCTCTTTGAGCTGGTGACAGTTGCACAGTCTTATAAGCAAAATGGTTTTATGAATAAATTAGCCCAGTAAGGAGTAGGATCTTATGACATGTTCTGAGAGTTTTGGTAAAGTATATTACATAAGTGAAGAAGTAATGATGGGAAAGTGTTTGAAAAATGCTGGGGAGGACCTTGAGATGATAACCACTTAGTATTTCAATAACAAAAGCAGAAAAGGAAACAACCTTCACCACCTATTAAGCATGACATTTTGCAGGGGTTGCTAAATGAACATCGTGTATGAACAAATTCCAAAGGGAAGTCTTCTGATTCCAGCTACTGGTCATTTTGCTTTGTGAATTCCCCAGTTAATTATTTCCTCAATGGTTAATGGTCTCCTTCTGATTGGCAACTCCTGTAGCTTGGGAAACATGAGTAAACACTGCCTGCAGTCAGGCTCCAGAACTGTTAACTCAGGATGAATATGTGGATAGCCTCTGATTTTGAGCAGAGATTTATTACTTGATTTTCCAGTGGCTCATTAGATGTATGTCTGCATTTAGATACCACAGCTTTCCCTTTGCTTCAAACATCAGTATTTTCTGCTCTGCATGTCCAGTAAGTATTGCCTGCATCAAAAGCAAGCAGCTTCTTGAAGGCACCGTGGCTACACAGAGTGTAACCATTGCTCCTGTAACTCACTTTTGCAGCAGAAAGTTGTCTCCAAAAAGTCATGGCAAAGTAGCCTTTCTTAAGTTCAGTAAAATACTGACTTCTTAGTATCTTCCTTTATTAGCTAAATTCTTCTGAGGCCACTGCTGCTTGAAAAGCACTATGTTAAACGGGCTTAGTAGAGGATTTTGTTACAGAATGCATGCTGTAAGAGTTACCTCTAATCTAACAAAACTATATTGAGAGAGTCTTAAAAGAGTGATGACTGGAGTAAATAATTTCTGTTATCAATCTAGACAAACATTTTTGAATGTGAGATGCAGAATTGTTGTAACAAGTCCCTCCTCTGAAAGACCTAAATATTCTACAATATATAAAGAGATGGAAGACAGAATTGTTTATTATCTGTCATATTGCTTTCTTGTTAAGGTGATTATTTTATTTTTATTAACTAGGAGGTTAATGTTACATTTTTGTGTGATAATCACATATATAATAACTTGAAATTAAAACCACATTGCACCTAAAGTGCCAAGAGGGTCTGAACTTTTGTTGCAGGTCATTATCATTAAGTAACTATCCAACAGGAAAACTAATGCTCAGATTGACTTGAAGTTTCAAGTGTCCCTGATAGTCACTTTGGGATAACCTTTTCCCAAATTTCTGAGCACAAGTCTAAATTGGGTGAGGAGTGGCTGGAGAGCAGCCCTGCAGAAGGGGTCTGGGCTGGCAGGAGGCTCAACAGGAATCAGCCCTGTGTGCCCAGGCAGCCCAGGGGGCAAACTGTGCCCTGGAATGCATCAAACACAGCTTCACCAGCCACTCCAAAGAGGGGGTTATCCTGCTGTATTTGGTGCTGGCATGGCCTCACCCTGAGTGCTGTGTGTGCTTCTGGGCTGCACAATTTCAGAAGGATGTGAAGGTCCCTGAATACACCCAGAGGAAGGCACTGAAGCTGTGGAAGGGGCTGGCAGGGTGTCCTGTGAGGAGCAGCTCAGGACACTGGGGTTTTCTAGTTTGGAGAGAAGGTGGCTGAGGGGCAACCCCACTGGTGTCTACAAATTTCTCAAAGGAGGAAGGGAAAAAGGTCCCTCTTTTCCCTGGGACCCAGAGCCAGGTCAATGTGGGAATGGCTCAAAGCTGTGCCCCTCAGAAGAGATTCAGACTTGACATGAGGAAGGATTTCTTTACCCAGTGGGTGATCAAACCCTGGAAAAGGTGTGGTGAGAGAGGCGATCAGTGTCCTGAGCTGGTCAGTGTTGAAAATGCTTTTGGACAACACCCTTAACAGTATGCTTTAACTATTGGTCAGCCCTGAAGCTGTCAGGCAGTTGGACTCAATGATCACTGTAGGTCCCTTCCAACTCAATTATTCTATTCTGTTTGATATTATTTGTTTTGATTCTTCTTACTCCCTCCTCCTTTCCCTACCACTACTTGCTGAGGAAATCCTTGATGACATTTCTTCCCAGCCCTGTGCTGGAGAAAGGACAGAATGGGCAAGTTTTTCAGCCTGGGCATTGGCTTTGTCACTCTGTAGGAAGGAGGCCTGTGCCTTCTGATGGGGGTGAGAGCTGTGGATCATCTTGAGATCACTTTTCCACTTAAACACATTTGCAAAAAACACGTGGATACTGTGGGTGTTTTAAGAGTCTTCTGTGTTTATCTAGTTTAGCTGGGCTTCCACAGGATGGCAAACTCCCTCATCTCTGACACCAGGAGATCAAAGATTTTGGCTCAAAGCCCTTATCCTGGAGCAGGAGGTGCTCCAGAACTAAAGGGTTGCAAAACTTTCTGAGATAAACAATACTTGTTCATTTGCCTGGGGCATTCACTCTCTGCCTCAGTGATGCTGTAGTTGTGCCCTTCTCTGACTCTCCTTGCTGTAGGGGCCTGGGGCCTGCACTGCAGAGAGATTCTCCTCTGCATAGAGCCCTCAGTCATGGGTCATAATTTTTCATGCAGAACATAGCTGAACTAGTCTAGTCGGTTCCTTACCTCACCATGAGTCAAATAACTCAAATATTGGACTGTTATTTGTTTTTTCATCTCCAAAACACATTCAAGGACACTTAACAAAGAGGTACAAGCAGAAACAGGATTTTAAAAATTTTATATAATTTTATTTATTTTATGTTATTCTTCTGAATCTGTTTTATGGCCAGTGCTCACAAGCATTAGCACGATGTACATGTGTAGCCAGAAGCAGGCTCATGCATTCTTCTATTTGAAGAAAGCATTTCAGCTTGAAAAAACTGAAACAAATATCCCTTGTAGTCTGGCAAGGAATAGCCACAGAGCCCCAGAGAGTAGCAGAAGGAACACAGGCCAACCAGTCCCTGTTTCCTGAAGAGTGAGAACTTGCAGAATGATGGTCAATACCAACTGCACACAGAAGAATAATAAAAGGTGTACAGTACCATGGAGTATTTTCCAAAGTAGGACACATATCTATGACAAGAACTTTTGCCTTCAGAAAGTTTCTCCACTGTGCTTCTTGGACAGTGGTGCATGAAATGCTCTCTCATGCATGCCCTGTGCTTGTACTACACACAGGGAAAATCAAAAGTGTCAGCTCTCGATGGGGTAAGCAAGTGAGGCCCTGTTGGGACTACCTAGAAAGAGAGACTGGACAAAATTAAGAGAATAAAAAGTGGTTTTATTTATTGAAGGACCATCAGGTACACTGGGGCAGATGAAGCCTACCCAGAGGCTACACCCAAAAATGGTTGATGGGGTCATGGGTTTCCATACTTTTATAAGTTTAAACCATTTGCATGTCGGGAGTTAATCCTCCAGTTACAGCTTCAGGTAATGAAGTAATTTACTCCAAGTTTGCTCCCCCACAACTCACTTTTGTTTACATTTCTTGGGACCTGAGACAGTAAGGGTGTCCTTGAGTTTCAGGCCTAGGGAGGAATCGTTTTGTCTGACCAAGATGGGAGAACAGTAGCTAACGCTGTACATGGAGTTTAGAGTTGTACGCTAAAGAATTGCAGATTTACAAATATATGAAAAATATAAAAGCGAAAATCCTAAGGCATCACAAGGAGCCCTTCCAAACACAGGCTGTTTTCTGCAAGCAAGAAAGGGAAAGGGAAGCCAGGGGAAACAGAGATGGGTAATTAGTGGTGCCTTGGAGGTGCCTGAGAGGAGTAACACCAGCTTAGTCTGCCTTGGACATGGAATACCTGACCAAAAAAAGAGGGAAAGAAGTGTGCACACAGGTAACAGAGGTATCACAACTTCTCAGGATCAGACAGATAAGATTCTAGTGCACTGAGCTGGGAAAAGGCTTGGCAGTGCTTCCCTGCTATCAGTCCTCACAATCTCTAGCTGCAAAGCCCAGATCCTGCAGGAAGACTGTGACTCTCAGATGGAAAACACCAACACACAGACAGTGGCTTTTCAAGGAACTGGGAGTCAAGCTTAAAATAGATGAGGTGGGATTTAGCAACAATGTAACTCCTGCTGAGAGAAATTTTACATGATTTATGACTTCAAAGGAGGCACTACATGTAAAGCCCTGTTGATCCCTTCCTGTTACTTTATTTACTCAGACGACTTTAAAGATCTGGACCTAAATCCACAGGCAGGGGATAGCAATAGGCATCTGCTCTGTGGGATCAGCTTGATAGGAAATCACATACAAGGATGTGTGATTACAAATACTCTTCCCCATCCAAGGAAAATATACTTGGGAAAAACAACAGCACGCTGGATTCATGTCTACCTATGTAAAACAAGCCACTGATTAAGTACCACTTGCCCATTCATCACATGTGGGGTTCTGTTTCAGAACAGACATCGTGGCAGGATTTGGTCTCTTTGGAGGCTGCGTGTTCAACTTCAGTGCAGATTAACACATCTTTGCATTAGGTACTTTTAGAATCAGAAACCCTTAATTTCTGCAAGTCTTCTTATTTCCTACTCCTTCTTATACTTGAACATCAAGAGAAATAGACATAACCTAGAACTGGAGTCTAACACAATTTTTAGAGGGTTTCTAAGTCCTTGTTCTCAGTAATTATAATTTTGAGTTTTCCAGGAAAACAACAAAGCTGCTAGAACACTTCAGGACAACCAGACTGGGGGTTTTTTTTGTGATGACCACGGGTTAATGCTGAAGCAGATAAGCTTTAAATGACAGCATTTTGCCTAGGATCTCATGAGGGCAAAAGTACAAGCAGTCTCATCAGCAGTCTTCCACTACAGGAGAAGAAAACCAAAAAGGTACCAAGAAGAATTAAATATTCCAAGTGCACTTTCCTTAGTACATTTCTATTGCAAATATTTTTCTACCCTGGGTACAGAGCTGCTTTTAACATTTCACCTGCTAGATAAAAACCAGTAAACTTGCTGTACTACATTTTTGCCTGTAAATCAGGAAGAATCTTTGCTTACCTTAATACTAACCCTCCAGAGCCTGCTTTATGAAAGCAAGTGAAATAAATCTCTGCTTGCCCTTACCTTATGTAAATTTACAATTCCCTACTAATGTTTTCTGAATTCCATAATTATTGATACCTACTTACTGAAGGAATCTTTCTAAGAAACCCAAAAGTATTTTATTTATCTAACACTGTGATATCTTACTCAGACGTACATATAGTTAGGGCTTGGACTGGTTTCTTCTGCTTCAGCTATAGCTACCTAAGATCTTCTCTGTAAATACTGCATGATAAAAAACATCCCAGTCACAGCTTATTAATATTTACTTGTCTTTGTATCACTGCTGTAATGCAACTGTGAAGTTATCACTCTTGTTTTTTTTATGCCAGAGGAAAACACTAAAAGCAAGGAAAAGAGGGGAAAATGGATGTAACAACTGGTTCATTTTTTCCTATAATGAAATGATGTATTACATCAAATGTATTTTCTGAGTTATAGTGGTATCTTTGAGAAAAAAAAAAATATTGTGCTGGTTTTGCCTGGGAGAGAGTTAATTTTCTCTGTTATGGGGCTGTGTTTTAGATTTGTGCTGAACACAAGGCTGATAATTTAGAGATATTTTTGTTATTGCTGAGCAGGGCTTGCACAGAGCCAAGGCCTTTTCTTCTTTCCATACTGCCAGGCTGGCAAGGAATGTGGGGCTGCTTGGAAGGCTGGGAGGAGACACAGCCAGGACAGGTGACCCCAGCTGACCAGAGGGATATCCCAGACCCCCTGACATCATGCTCAGTGTATAAAGTGGGGGGAAGAAGGAGGGAGGGAGAGATATTTGGAATGATGGTGTTTGTATTCCCAACTTGTTACATGTGATGGGACCCTGCTCTCCTGGGGATGGCTGAACACCTGCCTGCCCGTGGGAAGCACTGGATTAATTCCTTGTTTTGCTTTGCTTTTGTGTGTGGCTTTTGCTTTCCTTATTCAACTGTCTTCATCTCAACCAACGAATTTTCCATCTTTTACCCTTCCAGTTCACTCCCCAGTCCTGCTGGTGGGGGGGGTGAGTAAGCACCTTCATGGCTCTTGGTTGCTGGCTGGGGCTGAAGCACTACAGTACATGAATAGTCTGTCTTTTCGTTCTCCCTAGCTAATTAATTAAGGATTTGTGCTACCCTCAAAGCAATTCTCTCTGAAATGCTTTCTCACATGAAGGGAAGGAAGAGATATCCTCCAAAATAGGTTGGCTTTCAAAGTCTGAATGTCAAACTTGAAAAAATATCCCTTTGAAGGGTGAACATTGTTAGCACTTTTGTTCAGTGAGTAACTTCAATTTATGTGAGTGATGCAATAAAAAATTTAAAAACTTTTTTTGACAATCTGAGAAATGAATTAATCAGTAATAAAATTAATCATTATTTGATGCTTTTCCAAATACATAATCATTCTGGCATGGAAACACTCCTGTTGGTTTCCCCAGAGTTCATCCTTTGAGGAGCAGGCTGTCATTTTGACTTTTGCTGAATATCATCTTACTTTTATTTTAATTTTTATTTTTAAATATTTCTATGGAGTCACAGGGTACTGTCAGGTATATTTTCAGTGTGAAGAAATTTATCATACTGTCACTTTGGAGATATGACATCGTTGTTACAAAATATCACAGGATTTTGAGAGATCTACTTACACAAATATTTATTTTACAGATTAAAATCTGCCTGAAGAGGCTCAGACATGCATTCTGTATCATTTATGTATCAGTCAGAAAAGCCTATGTAGAACACAGAAGACTATATCAATATTGCCTTTCTTCTTGATAACATTTTCAGCACTGAGCAGGTTTTTTGTTGCGAGCACTGCTTTTGGTGTTATCACATTCTTGAGGTTTTTTGTGATACAAAAAGTGTAGATGCACAGAAAGCTCCTCTCATCTAAGGGACAGCTGTCTGGCAAGCACAGTGCAACTTTTACTTTTCCTCAATGTTTTTACATGCCATAAAGATTTCTTTAAAATACATAAAAACATGTCTTGGCTTGCTAGGTAATTTTGCACCCTCTTCTGGCCAAGACCTTCCCTTTTTAGGCATAAATCATCTAAGATAGGTGGATTGAACATGAAATTACTCAGCACTGAAACTAACTGTTCACACAGAAAAGTGTGTTGTCTGTAGGCCAACTCCTCCTTACCAGAGAAATACCTAAACCCCAAAGCATTCAGGTCCTGGGGGTCATCCACCTTCTCCCCTGCTGTATTCAAATACTCCATACCTACATCTGAGAAAGAAAAAAGGATTATGTTGAAATAAATACTTTCTCATGAAACTGCCTTCTTCTACGTCTCCCAGCAGACCTCTTACCACCAGGATAAAAGTCTTTGCTTTTCTTACAGTGAGAGATGAGGCCCCTCCAAACCATGTAAGCTTCTATCTGCTTTTTTATCACCACCTATATGTCTTCAGCATGTATAATAAAAGGAAAAGAGCCATTTAAGATGGTCAGAAAAACCCCTGCTGTGGTTATGTAACTCGTGCAAATATTTGAATAAACCAGCATCTCTCCCCATATTTCTCCTTGAGTCCTACACCCACTCTATAATTATGAAAATAGCTTTAACTTTGATGGCACAACAGCCTAAGCAAGGTCTGTAGCCGTGCACTACCCTGAGCAACAAACCTTGGTTGAAGGCTGAAACAGCTGAATAATTTGACTATTAGCCCTTAAACATCAACTTCTAAAGCAGTTCATGCTCAGCTGGGGATTTCATGACACTGCACTCATTTGAAACTGTGGTGAATCTTTTTAAATACAGGCATTTTTTTTCCTTTTTGAAAGGCCACTGATAACTTTACAGTGATGTCAGATGAGAGATCTCCAAATTTTGCTCCCAGTTCATTATCTGTAGCAATTTTTAAAAGATGCTCAATAAATACAGGTCATTTGAGTCCCAAACACATCTTAAACCTATTCTTGTTTTGGCATTCCTATTTGAATGCTGATTTGTATTTACTAGATGGTTCATGCTCTTAGCTGGTTTTCTGCTGCATATGGATGACTTAAAGTTAGAAACCAAGTAGAACCTTGGAATCTCCTTATCTCATAGCCTACAAATACAGAAAAACCCTTTGGAAGTATTTGTGGATATTGCACCTCTGTTTCTTGGGCAATCAAGAAGGCATTATTTGCTCTGCTGATTCTGCAGCTGAATTTAATACTGAAAAAGAAGCATTCACAGGTCAAGTGCACAAGATGAAGTTTAAGTAGAAAACACACTCAGAATCCAGACCAGCTCTGTTGCACAAGTATTTGAAAAAATCCATTGGCCATGGATAAAATATTGGTAACATTTTTTGAAAGCAAAGCTAGATATTTTTTTGGGCCATTTTCCCCATTTTTCCAAAGGCATAAAATGCAGTAGACACTGAACAGAAATTCTGGCCACCAGTCAAACCTTTATAGTAAATTTTTTTTGTTTGCTTGTTTCCTATTCCTTCTCTAGACTGCAGGCTTTAAAAATAAAATTCATCCCTAAAAACCTGAATTAAGTTTCCATCCTATATTCATGCTGGCCAACGGCCTAAGGTGTTACTCAGCTGGATTAAAACTCTCAGCATCTGGCCTTAATCAGTGGCATCAAATCTGTTGCTTTTTTTCTTTTTGAAAAAATCTTAATCTTTGATTAATAGCAATATTCTCATGGAAGTGGTGAAGGAGGATTCAAGATTTTACAAATTATGGATACCTGGTTTGGAAACAAATACTGTACAGTCCTGAGTTTCAAATAGTGAGATTTGTAGATTGAACTATGAGGCCCCCCAGTCCTCTGATTTGTGTTTATCAGATAGAATCTGTTACCAAAGCATGCTCTTAAAGAGAGAGGTTTCTGTAATATTTATACCTTTTACATGACTGTACATTTATATGGGGAAATCTGTAACAAAATCTGTACTCTTCTTCTAAAAGATCTTGATTTTCTTTCCTATTATCAGAAGAAATGTGTGGCTAGCCCCACTCCAAACTCCTGGCTAGCCTATATTTTAGGGATGCTGTAGTTTACTGTTGACTCACTGGGGGTTCTCAAAACAGTAGACTGACTGGAACTACAGCGCCCAGAAGTTGCAGATGCTTTCCAAAGCCTCAATAAACTTTATACAGCAACTGTTTTTCTGCTATTCTGGATGATGGCAGCAGGGGCTAGAGGCTTGCATGGGATCAAAATGCCATCATTTTCACAACAGTAAATTTCACTGGTTCCAAGCTTGCTGCAGTTCCCTTTTTATTGCAAATACATCAAACTGTCTCTGATATATCTAGCATGTCAAGGCTGAAAAAAGGTTCACACTTCAGATGCTGACTTGCAGTGGGTGTTTAGAGTTGGGGGGGAAGTTGACATAAGGTACAAGCAGCCTTTCACATGCGCTTAAAACATGCCATTTTTATGATCTTTGGGGGTTTTTAAATTTTATTTTTTCTTAACAGACAATGGGGGACAGGATATGTGTAAAGAAAGGTGGCTGTGTGCCTCCTCTCACACAAGATCCATGGATTTCAGAGGACCTGGACACCTCTCCCTGCATTTTTTCTTTCATTTCTAATATGCAGACTCTGTTTCCAGATAAAAATCTTTGTAGTAAATGACTAAATTTTCACTACTATTTCTAATATTTTTAAATCCAAATTTGATTTTCCCACAATGCTTTTCTAAGACAAAACAGTAGACTCGAGTCTGATAGCAACTTAGAAATGTTTTTGTCAAGTCCAACTTTCTCTGTGCATGGTATGTAGAAGAATGTTCTGTAATTTCAATCACTGCATATAAAAAATGGCATCTTTGCCCATTTGATGTACAGAACTTTCATTCACTCTTCTTCTTTATTGATCAACCTGACTGTAGGTTTGGTTCAGAAAGAAATATCTAACAAAAAAAAGTTAAAATTATAAGAATACAATGACTTGATTATATGAACCTCTCTTTATTCATTAATTTGTGCTCTGAAGCACCTGTGTTTTCTGTCTCTTACAGATGAAGTCTGTGCTATTGAACTTATCTGATAAATTCACCCTCCCTCTTTGTCACACCTAAATAACAATATGTACATTTGGGCAGACAGTGAAAATTAAACTGATGGCAGTGACTCACAGAAAGAAGTCCCTGGCAAAGAGTCATGATAAAATTGGCAGTAACATATGGAAAATTATTCTATGTTTTACTGTAATTCTTTTTCTGAGCTTCCTATAAAATCTGATTTATGTCTGTCAAAAGATATTGAGAAACCAACCCCACCAATAGCAATAAAAAGTCACCAGCCTGAAGCAGCTGTGAGATAAAGCCCGGTGTAATTTCTGTATCTGGTTTTTAAGGGTGGTCACATTTTGAATTACAGGATCACAGAATATTCTGAGTTGGAATGGACCCTCAAGGATCATTGAGTCCAACTTCTGGACCTGCACAGGATGCCCCAAGAGTCACAGCAAGTGCCTGAGAGCACATCTGAACACTTCTTAACTCTGTCAGGCTTGGTGCTGTGACTATCTCCCTGTGGAGTCTGTTTCAGTGCCCAGAACCAGTGCCCAGGTGAAGAACCTTTTCCTTTTCCCAATCTCCAACCTAAATATCCCCTGACATAGCTTCAGGACATTCCCTTGGGTCCTGTCACTGGGCACCAGAGAGAAAAGATCAGTGCCTGCCCCTGCTCTTCCCCTCACAAGGAAGTTGCAGACTGCAGTGAGGTCTCCTCTCAGTCTCCTCCAGGCTGAACACACCAAGTGCCCTCAGCTGCTCCTCACGTGGCTTCCCCTCAGTGTCCTTGTCCACCTTCACAGCCCTGCTTTGGACACTCTCTAACAGTTTAGTGTTTTATATTGTGGCACCCAGATCTGCCCCCAGCACTCAAGGGGAGGCTGCTCCAGTGCAGAGCAGAGTGAGACAATCCCCTCCCTTGCCCAGCTGGGGATGCTGTGCCTGATGCCCCCCCAGACACAGTTGGCCCTCCTGGCTGCCAGGGCACTGCTGGCTCATGTTCAACTTGCCATCAATCAGGATCCCCAGGACTCTTTCCATGGCACTGCTTTTCAGCACCTCATTCCCTAGTCTGTATGCACAGCCAGGGTTGTCCCATCCCAGATGCAGAACTGATGTTCAACAGATGTTGAACTTCATATGGTTGGTGATTGCCCATCTCTCTAATTTGTGGAGGTCTCTCTTCAGGGTGTTCTTTGAGAGTCAGCAGCTCCTCCCAGTTTTGTACCCTCTGTGAAATTGATCCCTATCCCTTCCAGTCCAAGTAATTCATGAAGATGTTGAAGATCACAGGCTGAGGATGGAAGCCCTTGTGGAAGGGGTTCCAAGCCTTGTGGAACCCCTCTAGTGACAGGTTGCCATCCTGATGTCACCCCATTCACTGTAACCCTTTTAAGACCTCTGAGGAAAAATATGACTGTTCCACTTTCAGATATAAATATGTATTTTTTTCACACTGCATCTCTTTTATCTTGTAAATAGGAAGGTATATCTCCAAAATGAAGGTTTATGGTATGGGCAAAGCAGTGAACAAAATATAGTAATTTTCATGGAAAGGCTGTCTATTAAACACAAAAGAAACGATCACAACCTTCCCCCCCCGCCCTTTATTAATCTATTAATTAACTGTATTCTTCTCCAGAAGGCAATGTCCCCAAAGAGGAGGAGATATTTATGAGAGGTCCAGCTGACAACATTAGCAGGTGAACCAGTTAATCATATGTTCTGGGTTAAACAGCATTACTGTTATATAGATGCTAGATCTCTGTTCTGGGGCACATATGCTGAAGAGAAGGAAAAGACAGCACCCAAGAGAAGAATGAAAGGTACCATTATTATAACTTGTATGACAGCACGGTCTCGTTGATTATTCTCAGTATCTTATTTCAGTTTCTGTTTTAATTTCATTTACTAAAAATGGCAGCATATTTTCTGGGTTGACTGTCACTTACAGGATTTAGTAATAGACGCAGAGTAATACATAATTACTTTTGACTTCTTGCTATCTATAAATCTGAAGTTCATGAAATCAAAATTTTAGTGTCTTTTCCTTCTCCTCTACTGTCACTTCTCACATGTTACCAGCCAGCTGCTTCAAAGCTTGGGAGGTCACATTTCCTATTTTACCTTGATGAAAGTAATCTAAATGGAATAAAGTAGTGAAGACATTTCTAAGTATAACAGGGGGTTTAGGGAGGAAAGTAAAAATACAGTGTTGGCTTAATATGCAGGATAGATTCCAAGACTTTACAGCTAAAATGATCCTGTATGACTTTATATCTCAGGGCAGTAAATTTCACTCTATTGTCCCTATATTTACCTTAGAACTCCCTCTTGCTTAAAACCAGCATTCTAAAATGACAAGAAGAAGTAGGGCAATCCCACCTCTGCTGGCATCACCTTCTGTGGGCAAACATCCTGTAGAATCAGAGTATCAGTAAGGTTGGAAAAGACCTCTAAGATCAAGTCCAGCCATCAATGCAGCACTACCAAGTGTCCAGGCACTTTGCCAACTTTCTTGCCCTCCTTTGGACAAGGAATTGGTTAATTGGTTAATTTTCAGTGGCCTTATTTCATATTCAGATTTACTGGTCTCATCTTCCAGCCGTTGGATGGTGCTACATGCACTTCTGCTGGGTTACTGAGCCCCTTAATGCCTGCCATTCATAAATTCAGTAATATATAAAAAACTGTAAAAGTAGGCCCTTAACAACAAGTACTAAGAGTTAACCAATCAAGCTCCATTTTAGGATCTTTATAGAGATAAATTCATGCTTGGTTTAAGATATAAGTCCACAAAACCTGTAAAATTAAACTTGAACAACAGAAAATCAGCCTAGTTTCAGGTCACACCATAAACTCCTAAGTCAGTCCAGGTCACTGTTTCTCATGTAAGCCCAACATCAGCTGAAGAGTAATTTCTCTCATTTGTAAAGACACCAAAACCTGGGTGCCCCATGCTTTCAGAGTTATCATCAAGTAACACTGCACAAGTATACACTTTGCACTTGCATCACTGTCAAAATAAAAGGACAGGACAGTCTGTGTATTAACTTTGTGGGTTTAATTTTTTTAATTTTTGAAATGATACACAATGAATGCTCTGAATCAGAGATTTGACTATACCTTTATATATCTCACAGATAATAGATTTCATCCAATTACCACTGTATTAAGTGCAGTAATGTGTGTTTGAAAAATGCATATTTACAGAGAAGGAATTAGTATTTATGTGGAAGAGTCAAAAGAGGAAAATCCAGATTTTTCACTGATAGTTCCATCTTTTTAATCCTTTGACTTATATTAATGCATGCCATGTTTTTAATTCAAATTTGTCTTTTTAATTAGCTTCCATCCATTAACTTTTTTTGTAATGAATTTCTTTAATAGATTGAAGAACTGGGGTTTTTGGCTTTTTTCTTCTTCTTCCTCTTATACCCTGGAACCAAATCACCTCTCAACTTCTTTTTTTGGTGAAATAAGTGGACCCAATTATTAAGTTTCTCTGTGTAAGATACATTATTTTAGTATCAACAAACCTTTAATTTTCCATGTTAACCTCAGAGTAACTTGTCTTAGGTGATTTTTCACTAATACTACACTAATACTTTACCACAGCATTTGTCTCCAACATGTTTTCTTAAGGCAATCACCACAGTGCATCTAATTTCATCTACTCTGTTGCTATTGCAATATTCACATTAAATTACAGCAGGGGAAATGATAGAAGACATTTTGAAAATTACATGAATGCAGAAATAGACTACATGGTTAAAACAAACAAACAACCAACCAACCAACCTAAGTTGAATATTTGTAATTATTTTATTCAGACTGCTCAGTTGTACCAGTCTTCCAGCGGGAAGGGGTTATTTTCTCACTGGCCACAGTGAGAATAGAAGGTAAATATGTGTTGCTGGGATAGCACATTCCCACTTTATGTACAGAAATCTCTCTTCTGTGTGGGTGGAATACAACAGCTCCTATCTTTACTGAAAAATCAATTTCAGTATAATGGCTACAGACTTAGGATCCTGCTTGTGTACATGATGAGTAACAGAGCTACAGAATGACAGAGCCATGAGGAACTTACTAGAGAAAATTCTACCTTTAGTTAGACACCAGAGGAAGGAAAACATATGTGAGGCTTTGAAAAGGGCTTTACTGGTGAGAACTTGACAAGAGCTCAGATGTGGCATGAGGTCAAGACACATTTCTTCATAGTGACTCTATATTTGACCTTCTTGACACCCAATCAGTCATGTTTTCCAAAGCTACTTCCATGTAATGGAAGCATCAGTAATGTTTCAAGTTCAGTTTTGTGTGTGAAAATCATTCAGTAAGAACTCAAATGGAGTCAAAACCAACATAAATATAACTAGAGTATTTTTCCACATGTTATGTTTCTGTCCTCCTGCAGCAACAGTGCCATCAGCTATGTTAGAATGACTACACAATGCAATGCAGTGATGTATTTGGTCTTCTGCCACAATCTTCTGAGAAAAAAATAAACAAACAAAAAACCCCAACTGAAAACCTGAGCAGGCTGAACACACAGGAAACAAGAGAACAAAAGTCTTCATAGCAGTAAGTATCCTTAGTTATCACTAATTTACCTGGTAAGCACTGTTCAACATAACCTCAAAAATCAGCCATCAGCAAAATAAATACTGGAAATTCATCAGTTGATGCACAATCCTTCATCCCAGTTTCCTGCCAGTGGCCTACTGCATTTACCTAAATTAAGTCAATTAGGTTACCCTGGATTTCTGAATGTTTTCAAAAGATCAGTAAGACAAGTTGCCATGTAAGATCACAAGGCTGTGAATAAGAAAGAGAGTTTCAGAATATTAACCATTGCCAGAAGATAAAATGTTGGCTTGAAATATGGATAACTGTATACCGCCTGTTGTAATACCATATATATTTATACACATAAGTAGTGTTAGTTGATTAAATATGTTAATTCTGTTATAAAATAAGCCTATTGAAAAAGTAGAAAATTAGGTGTTTTGTCAGTTCTAGTTCTGTGGTTTTATTCTTAACATGGTCAAGTCAATATAATAGATTTATATCTTTATATGATAGTTTGACAAAAGAGAAAATCAGGTAGTAGCTCAGGACCATATAGGACTATGCTTTATGTAACTAAAAAAACACTGCATGTCTAAAAGAACAAGTCCCATATCAACAAATTCTCCCCCTCCCCACCCCCTGAAAAAAAAAAAATCAAATTTTGATGGTTTTTCTGGAGATTTTGGTCAAATACATTAAAAAAAAAAAAAAAAAACAAAAAACCAAAACAAAACAAAACAGTGTTCCTCTTTAAAAAATATGTTTAAAGCATCCAGTGAAATTACATTAAAGATTTTTTTTCTTATCAGCTATTACAAACTTTTCATAAGGAAGTAAGCAACACAAACACCAGAGAGAACCTGGGTCCCAAACAGTGATCTGTGGGCTGATTTTCATAACAATATGTGACTTGCCTGAACAGATGAAATTGTCACTTTTTCCTAGTATTTCTTCAGCAGAAGCAAAGTGCCTGTGCTGCAGGATAGGATGAAAATCTTATTGGGTACTTGACTACTTGTGCAGTACTTCCAGTGCCATGCCTTAATTTCTGATTCTCAGGGCAAATGTTTGATCCTCTGTAAAGGGGAAATGAATGTGCCGAATTTGACCATCACTTATTTTGATAATGTAATCACCAATGATGGCAGCCAAAACAAGCTGCAGTCCTTCTCTCCTGTCTGTTCCAGTAAATTGTCTCAGAGACCTGCACTGACACCAAACACTGTGAGGTCTAAACTCCATGTAAATAAATGGTTCCTTTCATTTGCTTTAAATATTAGAACCTGTGATGCAAGAATATAAAAGCAGAGGGGGATGAGCTGCGTCACAGAAGAAATGAATGGCAACAAGCCCCGTGATTCCTCAGCCAACTTTTCCTTCCTATTAAACTGCTGCACTCTTTTACCTCTTCTACTTCTAGACCATGAACAGAAATATTATTGTCCCAATAAGATTTTGTGCTTGCATTTAAGAGAGTGGAAACGAACAGAGAAACAGGACACAGTTTATTTGAGCCTCAGACCCTCTCAAAACTCATTCACCGTTTCTAAGGAAATGACACTGAACCATTCCTGCTGTGCTGCTCCCACCAGAAAACATATAATAAACAACATTTGATTACCTAAAATATATTTGGGGTCTAACAGCTATGTAGCAGAGGAGGTCCATCTATCACATAGGAGTTAAGACTCGGCATTACTTGGCATTGTCACCTCTTCTCCATTTAATGGAATGTCGTCCACACGAAAACTACAACTGAAAAAAGCCCCACCCCACCAACCCTGA
This sequence comes from Rhipidura dahli, assembly GCA_013399225.1. NCBI lineage: Eukaryota > Metazoa > Chordata > Aves > Passeriformes > Rhipiduridae > Rhipidura > Rhipidura dahli. The sequence continues at coordinate 292,168 of VXAC01004964.1, forward strand.
AAATGTTTGGTGTAACACATTCAGATTATAACATAAGATTATTAACATACTTGATGTATTGTAGATGTTTGAGACATATGTTTCTGCTTTGCTACTTCTTTTGGACTCCAAATTGATAAATTCACATTTAAGAACTTGCCCTGGTGAAGTCGTGAGCTAAGACTGGAAAATTTTATTTAATTAATCTAGGATGGATAGCTTTACTATTGCATTTTGGTTTGTTTCATCATCAGCTTTTCATGAACAACACAACAAAATAAATAAATAAATGAATAAATAAATAAACAACTCACTCTGCCTGATTTTTTCTATTTTGATCAAATTTGTGATTAATTTTTTATCAGCTAATAAATTAGAGAAATATTTATGGAATTGTTTCTGTTTATTCCTGCTCATGTGGAATCCTCTTGACAAATCACACTGAACCTGGGACTACAGGAGTATCTCAGGATTCCTTTAACACAAAATTGGTCTAATAAAATTCAGTGTAACTCCTGGTTACAGTAAATGTCTTCAGGGATACCTTGTTTTAAGAGTTAACATCAGCTATCTATCCCTTTAATAAATGTACTGACCTTTTCCCAATTTCTAAGAAGAAGCAGGCCTGAAGTTTCAAAGTTATTTTAAGAATAAACAGTTAGGTAACCTCTGCAACAGCGGATCTTCACTTTGAAATGTCACAGCAATGGCTAGGTGCAGGCAGAGAGCACCCAGAAAAAGAGAATTGTTCTGTGAGTTTTACTGCCATCTGAAGTCTCTGCGTGGATGACCTGAGGCATAAACTGAGATTCTTTTCTCTCTCTCATTCTTTTTCTTCCTTTCTTTCTATTTAAATAGGATTCTAGAAAACAGGACTTCTGGGCCTCAGTGAAACTTAATTCAGTTCATGAAGGGAAAAAGTTATCAATTATTTGAATTTATTTAATTTTATTTCGGCAGAGAACCTGGTGAGTTCTATGCAAGCAGAAAAATATAGAGGGGACAGTGTTCAGCTTCAAAGAGCATGGAGATTGGGAGGGTGAAACACAGTTTACTGTATGGAACCCTTTTTTTTTTTTTAATTTGCCTTGATGGAAGTTGACAGCTCAGCCTGTATTTCAGCTCTGTCCACAGGCAGTGAAATGTGTGAGAAACCAATACTCTGAAAATTCTCATATGCATATGAAAAATCATGGTATGAAAAGGGGCCAAGGGATTAGGACAAGATAAATTTATACTAAGCTTTACACATTCCATTGACAAATTTGCTGTTTTTGCGTTGTTGCCTCCGACCTCCTGGTTACCGAGGGGATGACATTAAACTGGGAGAAAATGGCTTATTATGTGTGATAAATTCAAACAAAGATGACGCACTTTACCCACCAAGTATATCTAAGAAATTGTGAGGAAATGTCAAGCATTTCAAAAGAAAGCTGCCGTAAATTCTGATGCCGGAGACTTTAACGAATTTCTGCCAGAGTAGAAAGGTCTCTTTGTTTGGACTCAGCTGACACTCAGCGTGTGGAATATTATGAGCTCGGGGGTCACATAAAAGCTACAGGAGAAAGAAAGAAAACGGTGGATGTGACAAAACTCAGGCACTAGAGGGCTAAGAACTGGCACGAAGACTTTGCACTGACTCAGTGCAGACAGTACATGGGAATCAGCACTCACACACCAAAAAAAAAAGGTTAAAACCACAAACATCCGTACCCTTCTGTTCACTCTCTCTCATTCCCACTGCCCCCATTCAGTGTGTTCACATGGTCTTTGGGCACGACTTGATTTCTGTCAATTTTATTTTTCCTTGTGTTATGGTAAAGTTTTAGAAGAGAGAAAAGATTTAGGTAAAAGGGCGGGGGGATCCAGACCCCAGAAACCCTCCTGTCCTGCTGATGTTACATAATTGATGAACAAATGATCACACGTTGTGTCCCTGATTCAGGTCAGGAGGTGGCAGGAGGAGGAAGTGCTGTCAAATGTTTGAAAGAAAAAGGAGGTAGAGGAGTAGCAATGAGACCCCCTGCCACTGTGGCAAATTAGCTATTTCACAGCGATGTTTACACTATATAGTGCTTTTCACATGCTGACCTCTTGGGTACAGGCAAGATGGAAAGGGCAAAAATGACAAAAAAATGATAAGATAATGCAGTGGCAAAGAGCAAGGGAAACAAATTTGGAGCTCCCGTGCTCTCTTCCTGCTTCCATACACACAGCACTACTGGGAGTCATGGAGGAGAGAGGGTGGCAGCCTCCTCTCACACAGAAACACCTCAGTGATGGCCCTTGTGTGTGGCTTTGGAGGGGGTTTTGGTAACATCACCTTCAAGCAGGGGACCAGCATGGCAAGACACACTTAATTTGAAATGTTTACAGATTGTGTAGCTAAAAAAATCAATAAGTAACTGAGAATTCATTATGAAGAGAGGTTGTTTTAAATTTACAACTTTGTTTTAAATCTCAAATATCCTCCTTGTTGTTTATTTATTTCAAGAAACCAAAAAAAAAAAAAAAAACAAAATCCAAAAAGAAAGAAAAAAACAGAAAAAAAATTAAAGGGAGAAGAGGAAAGAGAAAAATAATCCCAGAAGCAACAACAGCATAACACTTCTGCCTCCTGGCTATACCTCTGTTAGTTCCAAAAGTGTGCCTGCAAGAAAAAGCCATCTCTGTTTGGAGGTGACATAATTTCTTCCAGCCTCTCTGACAATGAGTATTCATTACACCATACCGTGGAAAGGTGGTGCACATACTGTGTATAACAGCAGATTCCAGTTCTTTTCAGGATTTAGCCTTATCAACAAAATAGATAATAAACAGAATAATGCAAATTGCAGCTGAAGCATTGTCATCTGTAAGATCTTTTGAGAGGGTGTCTCTGTTCCAGCCCATGGATCCCATTGCCTGGAGAGCTGCATCTGCTCATTCTGTATCCACAATGTGTCAATAGCAATCAGGCAATAGCTTAACCTGGACATCTACCACCTGTCAAAAGAGTGGATCAATGGGATAGACTACAGCCCTGTGCCACCCATGTGTCTTATCCAGCTCTGAATCCTACAGTACAAAGCCTCTCTAAAAATGTAAGTAACTTGAATAATGCCCTGGAAAGGTGTTTTTAGTTTTTTTTCATTACAGTGGTTGTTATATGCTATTGTAAGGACATCCAAGCACAATTAGGCTATGCAAATTAGGCATGACGGCATCCTTTATTACAAATAGGTGTATATTCTTGTAGTCATGCCTGACACTTTGAGTCTGTGGCTAGTCCTAAAATGGGCATGTGGAAAAGGATAAAAAATGATGGGCCTGGATCATCCCATCTCCTGCAAAAAGAAGGGCAGTCAGAGATGCCTTCTCCAGCTGACAAACATTGATGACAGTGGGAACATTAGCCCACGACTGAAGTGTTTTGATAATCCCACCTGTAATGAATGACTGGAAGGTTGCCAGAAGTCATGAAAATATGTTCATAATTTTATTTTTCTTCATTATTACCCATCATTTTGATTCATAAACTTACTATATTAAAAACATTAATAAAATCATGAACAGCCACCATGATGTTTACATCGGCATGAGGTCAAATATAACTCTTCCCTTACTTGGGGAAGATGCATTGGCTTTGCACTTTGCACATTTTACGTGTGATGGTTTAGCAAAACACAGTTTGAATGTTGGGATAAAAATCTAAGTATCTTTTCCACTTGAACTGACCAATCTTCCAGCTTAATTTGACAGGAACAGAGTCCTGTTCATTTACTAGTTTATTACATTGGCAAACAAATCTCTTCATCCCCTGCTAAAGAAGACTTTATATAAAAGATCACATTCTGTTTGACATCCTCTCTTTAGGCACTTAAATATTATTTTTAATTCTCCTGCTCAATCCTTCTTCAACAACTGCAAGAGCTGAAACATCTGTCATTTCTCAATCCAGCAATCCCTAAAGAGTCTTGTACTGAAATAAAGAAATGCAAAAGCTGATTTTTATCAGTGTATTTGGCAAGATGTGATCACAATGTTTTTCACAAGTTAGAAACCTTGACATTCCTTCAAAAAAATCTCTGTTAAGCCACAAATTGCACCGCTCCATGGAGCTGGTATCATTAAGAACATTTCTCTACCTATCTTTACACAGACACACATACTTATAGAAAGGATCACTGACAATTTACCTGTCCAAAGCCTGTAGCTTGGTTTCCCTAAAATCAGCATTTATTTATTTGACTTTTGGTGATTAGTGGTTAATAAAGTAATGACAGGGTCCAAAAATCAAAGTTTTGGTCTCCATTTAACTCCAGATTTTCAGCATTAAAAATACTGCAGCTTGAGAATATTCTAGGCCAGATGATGAGGGGGATGTACTGCTGTCTTGTCTGTTATAAATATATGCAAGAGCAAAAGTCAGTAGTTTATCCCTACTGATACCAGTTGCTGTACCTTGGAATGGCACTGACAGGAGAAAGAAAGACAAGTTTTGTATGTGGTTAACAGTAGTCAGAGCCAAAACAGCAGGGAGATCATTACAGAGGATAGAGCTGGAATGGCAGTGAAAAGAAAATGAGGACAAAATACTCCTGCAATTTACCAGTAAGCAAGACAAGTGGCTTAAATAATGACTTGCCCCTGGGATCTCTTTTATATACTGTTAAAGATATATTTTTTACATTTAATTTTTTTACATTACTGTGACAACTCTACAAAGGGACAGTGTTGTGCTCTGCCTGACTGTACCAGAAACTAAAATCATAACTGTATTCATACTTTCCTTTTCCTTGCCTTTCCCAACAGCCTTACATTAAAAAAGCAAACAAGGAGACAGGAAAGATGCTGTTTGCCTCATCTCTGCTCTGCTCTCAGCCACAATCTCCCCCGCCCCCTTGTCAGCAAGTCATTGCAACATCCTTCCCTCTGGTTGGGTCTGCTCCCTGATCTACCTTTGCTTTTCCAGCCCGGTGCTTGCTTAGGTCCAGCAACTGGACACTTGAGGGCACAGGAGAGGCAAGCTCTGGCCTAATTTCTGCTGCCCAGACCTATTCTCAGACACAGGAACCAAAGGAGCCTTTAAGGCTCTAGTTTTATATATACAATCCTGTAGTAATTTTCTTCATCTGTTCTAGAAAAAAAAAGTTCCAACTTGAGAAAACACATAATTATGGACAAAGAGTTTTGGTACTGAAAGCACCAAATACTCCCTAGTAATCAGCAATGCTACCAGGCCTACATAAAATATTTTAGAATTAATTGGAATTATAGAAATGTGATTTTTTTTTCCCTGATTAAAAAAGAACATTTTCCCCTGAATATTTTAGTGAATATTTTCCATTTAAACTTGTTCTAATTTAGACAGCATTCTCATGTTCCATATGGGTATTCAAATATTCAATACAAGCTGATGGGAAGTGATATTCTAATTATTAACTGGAAACATGTCTACAAAAGGGGACCAAGCTTCTCAAAAAAAGGACTTGCCATAAACTTTGTGCATAGCGGAATATCCATATGGCCTCCAGTGTATTGGAGGCAACACTGGTGTTTGCAAATAAATTAAAAGGAAGCCTCAGTTTACTGACTTATTGTAAAAATTCCCTCATTACAAAAAAGAAAATTTAGAAACAAACTGTTCAGTGCTTGTACTGGAAGCAGGAAAGGTCAATACATTTATTCTCATCTTTCATAAAGGAACCGAGGGAGACTAGGGATGAGAGTCTCATGTTTACTCAGTTACCTTTTCTTTAACAAAAGACCCTGATGTTGCAGAACACCAAGTCAGTGTTTTTGTTAAATAATTAAGGCTGTCTAGGAATCTGTTTCACAAGCCAGGTGCAAAATTAAAAAGTTCCAGGCAGGAAATAGGAGATCACTGTACTCTTGAAAGCAAGTAGATACCAAGTAAAGATTGTGTAGCAGTACTTACTAAATTTTTTAACGCCTTCCAACCAAAGCTGAAGCAGGGAAACAAGGCAATTACACAAGAGCAACACAGAACAAGAGGTATCAGCGGTCATGCCCTGCCAATAATGTTATAGGGATTCAGTGAAGTTCCTGATAAAGTCGATTAATTTAGAAAAACTTTAAGTCATCTTCTGCATAGCTACACTTTCATTTTAAATCAGTTTTCTTGAAGTCCCCTTCCTCCCTATCCCAGCATGGCTCACTTTCCATCAACTAATATTTATGACCAAGATTTATTGGAGGAAAAGTTTTATGAAGGCACATTTCAGTCTCCTGGGTGAGAATCATAGAAGCTTCATTTTAACTTTTTTTCAACTCTTTCTGCTAGTGAGAAGTGCAATAAAGAAGTTGAATCAAAAGCATGCAAGTGAGATGCAAATAGTAATTTTTTTCTGGTTGTCTAACAGTGATGCATTAAATAAAAAGATATGGCAGCAATATACTCATCACCTACTGAGAGTATTCAGAAACATTGGAGACACTCTTCAGCCACTCCTTGATCTCTTGAGGGAAACTGGGGCTTCATACAGACTTAGGTACTCACCTGAACAATTACAGCTCTTTCAGGACATGTTCTGTAGTCAGGACATTTGCTTTCACTTATTGCAGATTCAGTTTCTGTCTTCCTCTTGACTGTAATGTGTATTGCACTTGGACAAATTTGAGCATCTGTGATTTCCTCAGTTGTGGTTTCACGGTCCCTTATACACAGCATAAAACTGCCACCACAAAATGCGCCTTAGCTGCTTCTTCCTGTTGCTGCTATGCCCTTTCTCCCATGATGATTGGGAATTATGAAGTGGATACTGATTGGAGACACACTCATCTTCAAATATGCCCCAGCCTGCCACAATGAGCAATGCAATAAACTGTTCTCCATTTTCACTGCCAATAACACCACTTGTATGACTAAACTGCAGCAAGGGAGACTTAAGCTAAGCAAAGCAAGTGGGACAAATACTGCCAGGAAGGGTTTGTGTATTGTTGATTCTGCCCTGGGGGTGAGAGATGGGGCAGGTGACCTCCTGGGGTCTTTTCCAGCTCTTGTTTTTTTTATGGTCCCTTCTGTGTTGAATAGAAAATAGGGATTATATTCTAATATAAATCCAAGTACTAGCACATGCACCTCATTCTGTAGTTCTATTTAAATGTGTTTGCTGCTCCTTGAAATAAAGGGAGATGGTAGAATGATGTATAACTTTCAACAGTGTTTTCCCAGTGAAATCAGTTGAAGAATAGTGGTTTCTCAGGCTGCAAAATGTGACTGATATTTACTCAGATTCAAAATATGGAAGTTACTTAATTTTGCCCATAGACAACTAGCTGTAATATAGAGTTAGAATTAAAAGCATTCAACATACTCAGCCTTTCCCTTTTCCCGATTAAATGAGGAAAAAAACTCAGACAGATTAATTTTGCCTTGACAGTACTTTATGATTTTTCTAGAGGTAAAATTCAAATCAGAATGCTCAGTACCTACCTATTTTGTCACCTCAAAAGGAAATAGACTGAATTCTTTTTATGAACTTTCAAACTCTGTGCAAAATACTATGCTAAAATTATTGCTAATACATATACCTCATTTTCAGATTTATCCTCAGGCTGGCAAAATCTTCTGATCAATCATAACCACCAAAATGATGCTTAAACACCATGACATATTTAATAAATCAAGGTCTCTGTTTTAAAGCAGGTGTACAGATGTCATGTTTACACAGTATATCCAAAGAGTGAGTAAAACCTGGGATCTTCTTGCATGCCCATCCATTAAGACCTATACAAAAAGCATTCAACCTTAATGTCACATCTTCAGGAGCAAGAACAGATTTAAAAAATAATGTAGTTGTAACATGAAGGTATATAAATCCTGTGTTCAAATGAAAGTTCTGGTTAGTGAATTCCATTTCAATGTTCAACTATCAGTTTTTTTCCTTAACATTTGAATTTGGCAATCATGTTCACCAAGAAAATACAATTTACTTGCTACTGTCTGATTAGCAAGTTCAAACATGGCTTCCGACACCCTTATCAGTCAGAGTGTATAATTATTATTGACAGACACTTAAATGAATTATGGTTCATGTTCTCAAAATTGGTTTGCACATCAACATGAAGTATGGTTTTGCAGCTAATGGTCTTTGAACTGAAATTGAAGGGGGATTTTTTTTTAAAAACTGTCCCTGGAGCAATTATTATTAATTTGAACAAAATTGTACTAATATATATCGTATCACTCTTCAACATCATCTGGAAGCTGACAGGTTTTCTTATTAATGTTTTAAGTCCTTTCAGTCGTGAAACCTTTCTTGGAACACAGGCTTTCATAGAAGATATTGCTATAGTATTTAATTTCTGAAGTATATGTGACAAAGAACAGAACACCTGTAACCAATGCAACCTGTCATTGAAATGAAATTTGGGCTTTGAACCTTTCTGTCATCTCTCTCTAAAATTGTTTTAAAATTTCACCAAACTTTATATATAATTATTAAAATATTTAGAAAAATAAACCCTAGTGTGAAGTCATAATACTCTTCCAAATTTTCATGCTAATGTACAAAATAATTTTGTATTTAAAACTTCTTTGATTCTTTTATGTGAATCTCAACTGATTTGACCAGGCATCACAGTGATTACTGAATCAACACACAGCTCGCTCAGAATGAATATTAATATGAATATGATGGTGGATTTAGAAAAGGCAGGAAGAAAAAAGTTCTGCATAGTTTGTTTAAAATCTATAGTAGGAATTCTGGCAAGAAGGAACTGGGGAAGTTTCTTGAAAAAGCTTTTCACAACAAATCAAAAAACCCAAAACTGCATCATACTGATTCCTAGGGAAGTTCAAATATCTATTCAAGATCCAAATACCATTGTTTTGCATTCATTCCCTAAAATAGACCTCAAATGAAACAATTTCTGAACAGTTATAAAACCAACTGACATGCTACAAATCATCTATTTTGCATTATTGCATTACATTGTGTTATTTCTGACAGTCATGTGCTTTTGTGGAGTTTTAATTCACCAGATTCCAGGGGTTCCAAGTCCCTTGATTGCTCCAAGTCACCATGACCAAACTGCTTTTTCTTCTCTTGCAAGTTCATTGTCTCCTGTCTCACTGAGCAATGAATCTCCAAAACCACACTTTTAAAAAGCAGGTCTATCCTTTTTTCAGCAACAGCCTTTGCTCCTTTCCATGTTAACCTGTCCTCACCCACGTTCACCTGTGAGCACCCCATGACACTTCAGGCATGAGCTGGGCAAAGAGTTTCTCTCCATGGCTACTTCTTGTCCCCCATGACAGAGAATAGTTGTGAGGGGCATCAACACCAAAAGCAAATGGACTTGACGTAGAGAGACAAACTGGTTAAAACTTGACGTTTGAGAGTCCTCATTAATCTGAAAGTAACAAAGGCCCATCTACTAACTGGAAGAGGCTGAGGCTGGAAGAGTGTTACACTCTGCTGGCATGAAGAGATTTTTTTAAATTGATGGTCTACTTGTCAATATTTGATGTTCCTCCAATACAACATTTGTATCTTCTGTTACTATAATTAGAATTATAGTAGTATACTAGAATTATTGCTGAGGTTATTTTTCCTAATAGGACTACAAAGGTTTGTTTGTCTTGTAAAATGACTACTTGATTCTTAGCTATTTGGTATCAGGACACTCAAGAAAGAAAATAAAGGTCAAGAAAAGAAAACTGGTTTTGAAACATTAACAACATTTCTCTTTGACTATCATTGTATGCTGAAGAAAAATCCCTAGGCACAATTTTGTTAAGCATAAAAAGAAAGACACAGTAAATCAAAGCATTGGTTTAAAATGTGAAATTTTGTTGAGGGTGGATAGCTGGAGAAAAGGAGGTGGGATCCACAGCTGTTGTAATCTCCTTATGCTACTCTGAATATCACTGTCAACACTTTTTTCCCCTTCCTGCTAAAGCTAGCAGACATTTGTCACTTCTAGCTTCCACTTGCTGCATTTATTTTATTAAAACAATGCCCATTTTTAAATGTCATAAGAAATGATCATATTTTCTTATGTTAATGTTTTGTGAATAATTAATTTCACAGTCAAGACCCTGTGTACCTAGTTTCAGCCTGGGAGGAATTTTTATCAGATACATAAGCTCTGGAAAATAAGGGGGGTTTAGTGGAAATGCTATCTTAAATTAATTATATCAGTGCTAGCAGGCACCATTATACTGTAATAGTTTATGAAAATTCCCAGATAGCAGTAGATTACACCAATTGTAATATGACTTTTTATGTTATGTTCTACAAATACTCATAATTTTTAATGGGTTAAATGTGACTTACATAAGAATCAGCACAGAAGACACCAGGAGGCAACTTGGGAGAAAGTATCAGCAGTCACCACAGACTAAATTTGGTTCAGTGGTTCTTTCTGAATCCTACTGCATTTATTCATGCTATTTAATTTTTTTTTTTTTTTCTTCTCCACTCTCCCCTGTCCCCACCAAGTGACAAGCCAGGAAATAATTCTATGTCTCTAAAATCCACCCAGTTACAAAGGTAATATTGCTGGCTGATTACTACTAAATGGCAACTAATTTTCTCAAAAAAAACCAACCATTTTTGGTAATGTAGAAACAAATGTTAAAACTGGACTCAGCTTTCTAGAATAGAATTGGAAACTTTTTAGTTGTGAGGGACACTTAGAGATCTCTATTCCAACTCCATCTCAAAGCAGATTTAATTAGATCATGTTGGGAAGGACATGGTCCAGACAAGTTCTGATGATGGAGATTCCATAACCTCCCTTGGACACCTGTGCCAGCATTTGATCATCCTCATGGTGAAGGAATTTTTTCAGATCTCTATTCAGAATTTCTCTAGTTTTTGCATGTCAGTATTTTATGTTGTTCTATCAGTGTCCACCTCCTAGAAGGGTTTATTTCTATCTTCTCTCTGCCCTCCCATTAAGCAGCTACAAAAAACAAATCTACAGACCACAAATTGATCCTCCCTTTGCCCCCTCTTACTAATGCTGAATAAAGTCATTTCTCCCAGTTCTTCTCATAGAACATGTCCTCTGCTTGCCTGACTACACGTATGACAATGTGAAGACAGTCACAAACTGGACCCAAATGCCACAGTGAGAGGAAGGATCACTTCCCTCAACCTGCAGGTTGCACAACCCACTGTGTAGTTGACTTTCTTTACAGCAACTGCAAACAACTGACTCACATTCAACCTGCCCAGCAGGACTTCCGTGTCCTTTTCTACAAAAGTCTGAAAAGCAGCCCTGTCCTGCAGCTTATCAATTGCCTTCCTCAACTAGGTATGGCCCACAACCTTTAGCTCACAGAATCACAGAATCACAGAATCCTAGAATGGGTAAGGTTGGAAGGGATCATAGTGGGTCATCTGGTCCAAGCTCCATGCTCAAGCAGGATCATCCCAGAGCACATTGTACAGGATTGAATGCAGACAGCTCAGGAATATCTCCAGTGAGGGAGAATTGACAACTTTGCTGGGTGATCTGCTCCAGGGCTCAGTGACCCACACAGTAAAGTTCTTCCTCATATTCAGGTGGAACTTCCTGTGCACCATTTTCTGCACACTGGCTCTTATCCTGTTGCTTGGTGCAACAGAGAAGAACCTGGATCCATCCCCTCGGCACCCCCCCTTCAGATACAGTGACAGGCCTCCAATCAGACCTTGTGCCACTGACTACAACCCCCAGGGATCTGCCATTCAGCCAGTTCTCAATCCACTTCACTGTACACCCATCCAGTCCAGACTTCCTGAGTTTGCCTATGAGGATCATAGAAAGCACAGATGATATGTATGTTTTAGGAAGAGATGAATTTCAAATTAGAAGTGCCATTTTCTCACCATTGGCTGCATCATTAATTTGCATAAGGACAGCTACAAAGACACCTTCTGCCCCAGGTACCCCCTGGTCCTGGATTTCTATTCCTTCTGTCTGTAAGCAAGTGAGATTTGGCCCATTTTCTTACGTGCAAGGTAATCATTTTAACAATATCCATCATGTGTAATAACACTCACATCTTGCTCAAGATTAGCCTTCTTTGGACAAGCACACTGCATACAGTACAAAGCATAATCCCAATAACTGTACAAATGCTAAGACAATATCCATGGCAAAGCCCTTTTCCTGAGTAAAGCATATTTCTTTCCTGTGCCACTGGCACAGACTACTTCAAAACAGAAATAGAACCTGCTTGGTTCAATTAGATATTCAGTATAGGATTCTGATTGAGATGACACCTCATGGCAAAAGTCTACCTGGTCAGCCCTAACACCTCAGTCTGTTCTTGAGTTTACAGACCTGAAGGAATTCAGAGAAAGCAACTTCTACAGCTCTTGATTTTACCCAGATATGCATTCAAAAATTAGCATAATCAACACATGTAGCTGGGAGAAATACCTCTATATACCTTGACTAACTTAAAACAAGAATAGGTAAAGTCTCCAGTTTTTTAAGGCCAGCTCCACAAATCTGACAACAATCCCACATAAACATCTTCACAAAAATTTATAATGCAGTTTTAAATTTAAATATTCACAGTAAATATCATCGTGTCTCTTCAATCTTCTATATGTCTGCCAGTCTAAATTTTAATTAGTCAATGAAAATATCTCTATGTAACTTCCTTTATTCATTATTTCAAAAAGACAGAGGGAAATGGCTTCAGTATTTGCCAAAACCATCAGCATTTCTATTACCTCTCAGTGTAAGGTTCATCAGCCTACACTTCACAAAAAAAGCTCTTTGAAAATCAGAGGTTTTTTCCCCTTTCAATGCATTAGAGTAAAAAAATGGTTTAAAGCATCACACCATTATTTTAGAGCTAAACAGTTAAATGTTTTATACAGGAACATCAAAACCATATATGCTTCAAAGACCCTACATTTTTTTAATGGCTTTCAGATAAAACAATTTATTTATGCAATTAACAACAACATGCAATTTCTAATAATTAGCCGATAATAGTTATCCACAAAGTACTTTATAGAATTGCCTTCTGAACTGCATTCATTCTGTAGGGAACCACTGAAAATTAGACTATAAAATTACCAGAAAATGTACTGCATTAACAAGAATTTTCTGTATTTTGTTTCTCCTACAGATTTATGGACTTGAATATTTGTAAACATTTGTTTTCAGGGGAAAACGTCAGGTCCCATCACCTCACATTTATAACAAAGAAATAAATACTGCAGCAGCATTTTCTGAAAGATAAAACCAACATTATTCAGCAAAAATATGTGAGAATATATTCATATTGCTGTTTTGCAAATTGTACATTGTAAAAAATAGCTGTTAATTTGTTCTCAAATGATAATAAGTTTGGGGCATTTTACTGGCTTTATGACTATTGAGCTTTTTGAGTTTGCACTTCTGAGCTTTTACTGACCAAAAGAAAGGCAGCTGGAAACAGTATTTGTGTGAAAGTTCAAGTTTTCACCTGGTTTGAGACTCCTGGATCTAATTCTGAAGCCCCTTGTTAATTTATGATAAAGCCAAGAAAGCTGATAGCAGGTTTAGGTGGAACAGTTGGGTGCCCTCAGTTCAGCAAGGTTTATACAGCTCCATTTAAAACAACAGAAGTATTTATCATTTTACTAAGTACAGGAACAAAAGAGTACTACAATCTCTCTCCTCTTTTACACATAGGTAAGAAGAATTAGATATTCCTACTTCCATTGGCTCAAGTACACTTTTGAGAAAACTGAAAGGGTTTTTTTGTATGGGTATGGGCAATGGTATGGATGAGTGCTAGAAAGAATGGGCCAGAGGGAGTTTTACTGACCTTTATAAGCCAGTGTCATTAAAACACAGAAACATTTTGAAATTTACATGGAAGTATTTATCTATATCTGGGTAAACAGAATTTGTTTTCTGTGCTCTCAGATATCTACAACTCTGATCTATCTGGACTTCTGGAATTTATTTCTAAGCAGGGTTTGGAGTGTTGCCTGTTGTACAATTGGGTTTACTGTAGACCAGCCACAACACAGAGGGCAAGTGACAAATAATCATCCTGCCAACGTGTTTTCTTGGTATTAAAGGATATGCTAATCAAATAACATTGTAGACTTTGAAGAACATACTTTATTTATTTATATTAGCACAAAAGAAAATATTCTTTAAGTGTTCATGCTGTTGTGTGCCTGCCAGCTCAGGAAGGTGGTGAAATACCATCCAGGCCTAGAAGGAACAGCTCAGATTAAGCCAATCAAAGCAGGTTAATAATGTAAAACTGAAAGTTAAGCTTTGCTTTGAAAACAACAGGGAACAGTGATGAGCTGGTGTAGCTATTAGAACCAATTCCTGAGCTGGTTCCAAATAATGTGAACTTTGCCCTAGAAGATGTGACTTCCGGCCATATGATGAATTTTCTCAGAATAGCTGATGTAGAAACTAGTAATGAGTAGGAACTGGGACTTTAAAGCAAAATGACAGGACTTTAGGAATCATATACATTCAAGCAGAAAGACAAAAGGGGAAATAAAATTAAAATATTTGAAAATAACATAGTGAAAGAAATATAAATTTAAGAAAGAGGTGATAAATGTAGAGACAAAAAAGTAAATAGTATTTGATTTAGTAAAGTTATATTATATAACCATTCCACTTCTTGTGGAATATTTTTTTTTGTATTTATCTTTGTGTATTGACAGTATTCCTGGTTCTTCTGACAATGATCAGGACTAATGTGATTTTAAGCAAGGGAAGTGAAAGTCAGAATATTCCAAAGAGGAAGTTCCCCCACAACTCTGGAAGTTGCCATCATTTCCTCTCACTCAAACCATATAAACATGCTTTGCATGATAACCTCCACATTCTTCCAACAATTGCTCTGTTTTCCTAATTGATATCACTTCTGGGAAAGTCACAATTTGCCTCTGAGTTCTTGGGACTCCCAGAGCCTGTGCAGGTTGCTTATTCTGAGTATTTCTGAGTAACTCCAGTTTTCTAAATGTTTTTCACTTACTAAGAACAAAGGGCAATTATAATACAAAAATGTAGTATTTGACTTCTCTTTAGTCTTATTTAGGCCAACAACTGGCAAATCGAGAAATTACTGAGACCAGAGAACTGTTTGTATGACATGCACTATATTTTGTTCCCAGTCAGGGAGTGAATCAATCCTGTCATCTATTGCCACCAACCAAACAGGATGAACCAAGTGTTCAGCCCTTTCACCTGTGTAGTAAATCCTCCTTGTGTTTGTAACTCTAAAACACTTCTGGGTACAAATCCTCCCAATTATCTGTCATAGAAGGTGGATTTCATACTGGTTACTTAGGGACCTAATTTTAGATCCTCACTCCTATAAAACACACCAAAAAGATGGTTTGCTCTAGGAAAGTGGATTTCAGCATATAACCAAGGTGCCAGTAGATGCTCTTTGATATGGTATATTTTCCTCACCATGGGAGCAAAATTTTGGGATTATAATTTAGGCACCTGAGTACTTGTCTATATGATAAAATAGAAACATTCTTGAATTATCTATGCAGTCATAGTTCTATTATTTCTCTAAGTTGCAGCAGAAGCTGGCATACCAAGATTTTGCATTCTCATATAGTCCAGCTGGGGCAGATGCATATCAGCTAATTCTGTACATTTGAGTGTAAGCTTCAAAACTTCCTGTGGAGCCCAAGAGTCAGGGATGAAGTCAAGATTTGGTCCAGTCTGAGTTCACAAGATGCCTCAATATCAATTTCACATCCAAAGCTAGATGGCTTTAAAATCCCCCAACTATGGGAAATACTTAACACCTTGTAAAAAAGCCATTGTGGTCTTTTATCCCTGCCACAAATCTATGGTATATTTTCTCTGACCTAAATTGTGGATAAGATTACTTGATAAAGTAGAAACAATGTAGCAGAAGAAGTGGTGGCATTTTCAAGCTCTTACCTTTCTCTTTGCAGACCTTATGCATGTCTTAGACATTACATGTCTTAGTACTCTCTCGAGTTAACAAAAGAGGGGGTTAGCAGTGAAGCACAATACAGATCAATTTGGCTACCACTTATCCTCTACAGAGCTGTCCCTTCTCTTACATTAAGAAACATTCAGAAAACATCTCATTTTGCCTAGACTGATAAAATAAGCCTTCAACTTTCTCACCGACAGCTTTTAAAAGCATTTATTTAGTTAGCAATTCTTCCTGTTTCTAGTCTCAGATTTATGTATAAAACCACTTTGTTTTTTCTGGTTCTCCTCGAAAAAATAACTAGGCAACTGACCCAATATAAATAGTTGGAGCAGCCAAATTCACTATCCTTTTTGGCAGATATAAAAAATGAATGACCGACAATTTTACTCATATACATAATGTTTTCTTCTTCTAAAGCAGATTTCTTTTAGATTACCTTCCCCCACACTCATGCTGGCATGCCTCGAACAAAAACTAAACCATTTCTTCGTCCCATTTTAAATATCTTTCAGCAGGAAAAATTTGTTGACCAAAGCAAAAAATATCTTTCCTGATGGAGCTATCTCTGCACAGTGGCATTTCTACCAGTCCAAGTTATGCTTGGCCTTATGACAGACCAAGAAGTCAAACAAGTAGCGGATGCTGCTTATCTTTAATACTCTGTACCAAAATTTGAGACATGACATAAAGCATTCATTTCTAATGAGTTCAACAACAGCATCTCCAATCAAACTGAGTAGAGCAGCAATTTTTATACCAACTGATAGTGAAAAAGCATATGTGGATAAAAAAATTCTCACTAAATACATGGATCTGCATTTGTTGTCTTTCCCTTAAAACAATCTTGCACTGAACTCCAATACTATTTCACTGGAATGTTACACAATGTGATACCTTACCTGCTCCTGGATCAGTAAACATATTATATAATGATGAAAAAGGGTAGATATTTTCTCTTGGTCCAGTCAAGTACTAATTTCCATTTGTTAAAAATCTTTTCTTGGTTCCCAAACCAGATATTCTTTCACCAAAATGCAACGGTGGAGAATCCAAATATCTTCACTCTTGTCATGCAACTTTTCTATGAATAACTGCAATTGATAACTGCAATTGATTCCTAAGAATTAATCTGCTCTGACTGTAATTACTACAGTTCTTTACTCCTAGGTCTCCTGAATACAAAGTAAGGTAAAAAGCAATACTGTTTCTTTCATAACTCACATACTCTTGAAAACCAAATTCTATCCTCAAATAGCCAGAGTTAGGCAGAATGTTTCAAAATAAAATTGTTGCTCATGATCAGAAAATTGCATGTCATGAGTTTTTAGAGGTTCAGGACTGACTTAGGCCCCAGTTCTTTTAAGTGGATGCACACAAGTTTGACTTCATGAAGATGGCACCTCCAGGCCTGGTTGATGATAACATACTTTGAAATTTGAGCCTGGATTACCAAATGTGAGGTCCAGAAGTGAAAAAGTAATTGTACAAATCAATCTCTTGTACAGTAGCACTGCTTTGTGAAGCAGCATCTTCAGTGTATCTGTTGAAGAAGTGACATGAATATGCTAAAGAACAATTTATGATCTTAACCACTGTGTGAATTTTCTACTATGAAATGAAAACCTTTCCAGTTTATGTAAAATAAATAAATGACATCCATAGCTTTAACATTAAGTACAGTTCATTATGACAAAATTTAAATCAACAATATATGATTTATGGGTTACTAATTGAGATTTGCAATTAAAAAAGTTATGTAGATAGATAGTGGAAGAAGTTGGGCTATAAATAAAATTAAAGTCCTCTTAATTAAGCATTTTCTTTTACTATAAATATAGCATTGAAAGTTCCCTTCTGTCATCTCCCATAAAGACAAGCAAAGTTTGTCTGAGGCCTGCTCCAGTTAAATGATAAAAATCTTGGATAAAACTGAATGATCAGATTAGTCTTTGGGTGTTTTGCTTATGGAAGCCTTGGGCAGGGAAGTAATGACACGCCACATGAAAAGAGTGTGAAAGAGCTGGGAGTGTTTTTTCCAGAGAAGGGATCCTCTGAATGTCTGCAAATACCTGATGGGGAAGAGGAGAGAAGAAGACAGAGGCAGCCTCTTATCAGTGCTGCCTACTGAAAGGGCCAGGGGCAGTGGGCAAAAGCTGAAATTTATGAAATTACACTTGAACATATGGGGGATTTTTTTTTTAAGTTGTTGTTGATGATGATGTGAGAGTGTCAAGCATTGGATCAAGCTACCCAGAGAGGCTGTGTAAATATCCTTGGATATATTCAACACCTGACTGGACAAGACCCTGAGTAACCAGCTCTAACAGACCCTGCTTCAGGGTTTGGACTGCATGCACCACCTCTAAAGGCCCCTTCCCACCTCAACCATTCCATGATTAATTATGGAGAGCTAGATATGGTCTTAAATGTATCTTGCTCCTTTTCCATAGGAGATGTGCTTATGCACTTTTCTCTCATTTCCAACTACAAGCTTTTCACTCTGTCCTCAGGTGCAGTTATCTTTGGTAGGACTGTATTTCAGTTTTCCATTAGGCTTGCTTCTGTTTAGAATTTTCTTCAAGTTTCTTTTTTGCTTCCTTCCACTTTTCTTTACCTGCATTTGAAAGTCTAGTACAGAATCCTTTTCATTACATTCCTGATTGTTTGTTTTTGCTGTTTTAAATGCTTTCATCTAAATTGTATCTTTCTTTTCATTTTCATCTGTTTGAAACTGATAGCTCTGACCTTGAGTAAACTCACTGCTTGTTAGAAATATCATATTTTATTACAGTTTTTCTTCTTTATCTCCTCTTTAACTTTTCTCCTTTCCTGCCTTTCTCCAATACATCACTGTTTTTCTTCTGTTTATTTTTTTAATCCATGTCCCTTCAGTTCTCTTCAATGCATGATTGCAGTCTAAGGAAAATAATTCATGAAACATCAACTATTCAAGGAAAAACTTCTTTTTAAGTCTGTACTTGAAGGACTTACAATAAACACTCAGAAGAAGATGTAACTTGCAGTTATCCAAATCTCTCTGAGAAGGGGCAGAATTTTACTGCTTAATAAATTACCTCTATTCCTACCACAGTTTTCAAGACAGGGAACTGATAAACTAAAGCCAAGATACAAAACCACCAATGTCCATTTCAACAAGCTTCCCTACCACTGTGTAGATGAAGGCTACTATGGAGAGGAAGCTTTCTGGCCCCCATGAAGCATTAGAAGACCTGACAGAATTTTCTTTCAAGTAACTCCTAAATTAATTATATCTTTAGACACTTATAGAAATAATGATTTCTAGTAATAAAAGAATGAACATAATTTCTTTTCCATCTTGTTAGTTTACCAAATTATCAAGATTTTCAACCAAATAAAATCACTTATATCAATATAAAAGATAAAAAACGCTGAAAGTACACACATCCCAGATTGTGATGAAGAACTTGCCAGACTGGATCACACTCTCAAGAGCAATGTATCTTCCTATTCTTTTCAGATGCATTGCTCTACATTACATGGTTATTTGAACCTGAAGTACAGATGCAACCACTGCTGGAATGCTATGCCCTAGTGGGAATGCTCATGAAGTCAGTGTGGATCATGCAAGTCTATTTTTGAATCAGTTCTCATTTACTGGCACAAAGCTGCAGCAAATGAGTTTACTCATCATTTTTCCAAATAACTAAAATTATAGAAGATACTGAAAAATTATTCCTAGCTGGTGCCTTCAGATACCCATCATCTAGTAGCATATTTTTAAATATGCACCAAGATGAGCACTATGAGTCAAAGATAGTAATCTGTCCCTTACTGTTCCTGGATTGTTTATTACTGTCTTTGTTGGATTTAATGAAAAAGCCATTAAATAATACTGTAAGTGCAATTACTTTCTTGTTCTGCTCATCTTTGAAGTTAGGAAAATTCGTTAGAAGGCTTTGTTCTTTATCTTCTGCCACAGCTGCTTTTGTTTATGCCTGGTAATGTCACTGTGTGCCTAAGTGTCTAGCATGCTTAGGCCTGACAGAAATGTGGAAGAAGCAGGAATGCAATGTAATATGCTACTGTTAGTTTAACAGCTGCACTTAACAGGATGTTTCTTTTAGAAATGGATACTCACCTTTATAAAAAGACAAGGGAAGATCTCTGACTTTCTTCCTTGCAAAAGCATTTGGAGCTAAAGAAGAAAACAGAAAATGCAGCATTTCATGAAAGACGGGCAAAAAAATTGCATACAACCCACAACACCCTTATAAGAACCCACAATGTCCTCTGTAAGAAATAGATACTTAAAGCTCTAATCATTATCCTGATGGCACACTAATAAATGCCACAGAAATGGTGTTCAAATATGGATGGCTGGCATCATATCCACAGGACTGCAGAATGAGATTCAAGAATATATAGGTGAGTTATCAGTGTGGTCACTAAGAGCTCATCTATGTAATATCACCCAGCCTCTGCCTCAAACACCTACTCTGAATACGAAAATTGGAAAAAGTGTAATTCAGTCTTGTTGACTGTCAGATTCAATAAGATTAGGTTGCATTCAGCAAAATTGAGAATTCCTCACTGCAAGAAGAAAAAATCCCTGTTTTGAACACTATACCTAAAAAGAAATGTATTTGTGCATGTGTTACCTAGGGGTATTCAACAGAGACTCTACTAGAAAGAAAACTGGAAGATCTCAGAAACACAACTTGTAGAAACACATGATGGACCATGCAGCATTCTTCCATGTCCTTTCATCATCCCTTCTGAGTTTCTTTTTCCCAGCAGGACAGGCAATACTTCTAGGAAAGTAGAAACTAGAGGGCAATGCTGGCTTTCCATCGGTATGGAATTAGCCTGTGAGGCCGGAAAATTGGTCAGCTAAGAATGGAAAACTACAACAATTTAATGTGTCATAAAACTATTTAGTACAGATTTGAATTACGTTTTCCACATTTTTTTAACATAGTCAGGGTTAAAAAATAAGAAATAAACCAGTCATTTAATGAAAAATGCTCTCTCACTAGTGACTTGTTCTTTCTGTCCTTATCAATTGCCCATGGGAGTTTATTTTAGTACATAATGGATGTTTGATTTCTTTCACTTGAAAGAACAAGTATTTCATCTGCAATTCTCATTGAGCATATCTCTGAAAAGATTATACTCTCAATGGTATTAATATACTATGAATTATTATACTTTCAATATTTAAGGAGAGAGATCAGGAGTAAGGCTCCTAAGTACATTTGTAGAACATGAGCTGATTTATTAAAATAAACAAAAGAAAATTCATTGATAAAGCAGTACTGGTAGTGATAACAAAGATGATGTTAGCAACTACAACAACTATAATAATATAGTTAATGTCAAAAAAAGTATAGACATTATTTTCTGCCACATGAAGAAACAAAATTGCATTACAAAATACGGATGTTAATTTTGATTTTTTAAAAAAATCATTTAACAAAAGCTGACAAAATAAAAAAAAAAAATAAAGACCACTCTTAGTGGTACATCTAATATTTTCCTAGTAAATATTTTGTCTGATGACCATTTAATTGCACAGCTAGTCAGCTTCCAACATAGAAATCTTTGCTGGTGAAGACTGCAACTTTCTGTTACCTATTGGTACAATATTAACAGATTGCTATTAAAGTGACATTTAAGCCCATTTTTTATTCATATTCAGCTTGGATGACAAACTACATCAAGTATCTGAAAATAATTCCCAGGGTTTTCCAGAGGAAGAGCTATGACTTCTGAAACTATCCAGTTTGATACTGGGGCATTCATGATGCAATATCAAGTACTCTTATGTTAGATTATATTTCTGCTTTTTAAAAGTATCTTTATATTCTCTCTTCCTTAGGGAAAAAAAAAATCATTTTCCTGCCACAATAAATTAAACCTGCCACAACATAACACTTAAAATGTATAAAACAACAAGAAAAATAAAAGTTTGTGTAATATTACACCTTCTATCACATACAAAATATTAGTATAAAAGAGAAACAGAAACACTAAAGTCTATCAGTTATACATGCTTGCTCTCACAGAAGAAAATAAATTGTATAGATATGCACATCTCAGAAAAGCAAATCTGTCCTTTCACAAGCCTTGAATAACGTATCAGATAGAACTAAAATGGTTTTATATTACCATATTTTCCTGTATATACCCTGTTACGCAGATAACCCACACCTCTTTTTGAAAATAAATTCTCATACAACCCACACCTCAGATAACCTACAACTGTCTCCTCTTTTCCCCTCCAAGGCATCTATGTATCTTGCAAATTCCCCTGGAGGTTTCCTCTTGTGGTGGAAAGGAAACAGGGAAAGAACAGAGGTAAAGAAGATGATAGGCTTAAAAAGGAAAAAGAATAAATTTGTGGTGAATTGGATGCTTAGGGTGGACTAGGAAAGAAGGAACTCTGAGAACAGTTTTTCATAATATTACTAGAACTTATGGAAAACCCTAATTCTGAAAAGAAGAGGTGGGACTTTTATTTTATTATTTTTATCAGCTTATTTGGGTTCTAGCACTTGAAAAGAAAGAACTTGCTTTCCAGATACACTGCATTTAAATCTTCATTCACACTTTTAAATTTGATGGTGAAACTGATCATCTAAGTACACTGTCATATTTCCTAAGGGAAAATCAAATAAAAGTTCTGTCATAAATAGTCAAAAAAAAAAAAAAATTAAAGCAAGCACTGAAGGAAGATACTATTGCTTTCTGTTAGTTGAGGAGCTCACAGATATTAAGTAGACCATCCATTAACACCAATTTCTTCATGGTGCAGAGCATGAACAAGGTCTAGTTCTATGACAACATGTACTGCTGGAGGCAGAGTTTCTTAGCAAGCAAAATTGCTTACACTTGGAAAATGTGGAGGTGTGCAGAAGAGAAAATGAGAAACAGTGGAAAGAGTGAAAGAGAGAGAGGGAAAGAAGAAGAGAAGGAAGAAAGGATGAGAGGAAGCAAGGAAGGGAGGGAGAAGGGAGGAAGAGGAAGAAGGAGAGGGAGAAGAGGAAGAGGAAGAGGAAGAGGAAGAGGAAGAGGAAGAAGAAGAGGAAGAGGAAGAGGAAGTGTGGAAAGGTGCAGAAAGGAAAAAGGAAAGGAAGGAAGGAAGGAAGGAAGGAAGGAAGGAAAGTAAAAAAGAAAGAAAGAAGAAAGAAAGAAAGAAAGAAAGAAAGAAAGAAAGAAAGAAAGAAAGAAAGAAAGAAAGAAAGAAAGAAAGAAAGAAAGAAGGAAAGAAAAAAGGAAAACAAAGAAACAAAAAGTTAGTTCAATGAAACTAGCAAGGCATGCAATAAAACCAAGACACTGGTTGATGTTCTTCCCTATGACCTTTTCGCTACCCCTATGCATCCCCCCATCATTTTTTCATATTTTCACTAGGCTGCAAGCAAACTGGGGCAGGGCCAAATAAGCTTTCAATTTATACTATCCTTGTAAACATATATAATAATAAAACATAAAAGCAATGACAAATTGTTAAACATAATAAACCATAAGAAAAACAGCCTGCAGCTTCTGCCCAAAGCTCTGAAAATAGTGGGCACATCTTAAGTCTCTCCAAACCCATCTAAAGGTATTATGTGGTTGAAGCCAACCATTGTTTCTGTACCACCTGTGTCTTAATGCCACTACTTTACAGTATTACTCGTAAATAAATGGTTACCGTGCAAGAAATATAACTTTTTATTTTCCAGACACTAAACTGAATGAAGCACTCTTCTATGCCAATCCAGATCAGTTCTAAACCCAGTAAAAGCAATGAGCTCATTTTTGCAGGTGGATTGAGTTTGGCCTTTTCTTTCCTTTCCAGTTCAAAATAGAAGGTGGCATGGCTTTTCTGGTGCAGTGCTGGCTTCTGTCTTGTTGCTAGCCTACTAATTTAATTTCAGGTACAGTAGAAATGCTTGCCTCGGACTTGAAAAAATGTGTCAATAATCTCAAATATCTTAGTGGATTCCAGAGTTGGATCTCTCACAACATTTAGAAAGGTACAAAGGAATCAAAGAGGTTCAAATGATACCAAGGCTAATGCAGTGATTTCAGTTATAATAATATAAATATTAAATATAATAATATAAATTAAACCTGCCACAACATAACACTTAAAATGTATAAAATAACAAGAAAAATAAAAGTTTGTGTAATATTACACCTTCTATCACATACAAAATATTGGTATAAAAGAGAAACATAAACACTAAAGTCTATCAGTTATATGTCCTGTCCAGGGCCAGAAGCTGGATTTGATAATCCTGGTGTGTCCCTTCTATGGTTTCTTTCTAAAACTGAGTAGGAATAATTTTCTTATTTTAAACCAATTGTATTGTAAAACACATAATAGAAAATAGAACAAATGTCCACCATTTCATGAGGAAAAACAACATGGGCCTGTAGCATTCCACACTCATGAGAATTTATCAAAGATATCCTTAAAAGATCAAGATAAACATTTTGTACCTAATCTCATAGCACTGAATTTTACATGTTATTTCCTTTCTATCCATGCATGCAGAGCTTTTTGATGTACACAAACACTGCTGACAGTTTTTCCTTTGCTCTTTTTTCTTGAGATGAAACAATCTGAAAGATTCCCATCTTTTCTCAAAGTACAAAGTTCCTGGAAATTGAGACAATCTTGTTGCAAACTGGTTTGTCTAGTCTGGGTTTTTCTAGTCTGTGCATGTCTTCTGTGCATTACTCAAAACTACACACAATATCTACCAAAGCTGGCTTTTTCCAGTTCTGAGAAGGTTGAAGGACTACTCCACATCACATTTTTTAGAAGGCAGTATTATATTTGTTTTTCTAGAACTATACGACATTGAAAAGTTAGATTTGCTTTCTTATCTTTATCTATTCCCTCAGACTCTTTTCCAAATGTATGAATTAAACAGTCCTTCTCCTTTCTTTAATTTCTGCTGCAGATTATCCTAAAATGAATTCTTTCCCTTGTGCCCCTCCTCAAGTGCATCCTGTTTCTTTTCCTGTCACCCACGTGGAAAACCCAATTTTGAATTCAAAGGCCATTCTCCAATGCACTTAAAAATGTCTAGGAGACTGATTTAAATTTCATAATCAACAAGTAGTTTCCATGGCAGTAGTCACTACAGAGGCACTGGTTATTACATGAAGAACAGTAACACTGGTGGTGCTGTAGGCAGATAAAATACATTATCACAAATTTATCATATGGAGAGGAAATTCTGTTCCCCACAAATGGAAGCTGGGATGAATGTCTAGGCTACTGTTAGAGTGAAACACTGGTGAACAGTTCTCCATTCAGACCCTTCACCACTTGGCTTTGAAAATCTAGGTGTCTGCTCTCCTGTCTCAGTCCTGACCAGAGCATATCTTTCTACTTAGGTATGTTTCTTTGTACTTTGATGTCTGTATTATGCAATTGTACTTACTACAGATGTCACTTATCTTGAGGGAAAAAAAAAAAAGCAGGAGTATCTAGTTTAATTCTGAGCAGATGTTCTGCACACTATTAATTATGGTACTGTTGTGTGCAAATCCATGTTATTAACTATTCATTATTTCTAACAATTTACAGTGTGACAAGCTTCATATTTCAATATAACTCATCAACTGAATATAAGAACTTGTTTACTTTAAGCTACAAACACAACCATTTATATAAATATGTAAAAACATTAGGAGTCATTAATAGAATAAGAGTTTCTGAACCACATGAAAATAAATATTAGCTGTTTCACGAAGGTAGCATCGGATGTGGAAGAAATGATAATTTTTTAAGGCTATGTACTAAGATGAAATTTCTTTAATTTTTAAATTACAGGGTCAAATTATTTCCTGACTCTAACAAAGTACATAGAGCTAACCCAATATAGCTGAATGTGGCAAAATTTGACTCCATTTGATGAAATAATTTATATAAATACAGATTGTACAGTGCTAGTCAAATATCATCATGGCAAATACTTCATTTGCACTTTTTATAGACAGAAGAAATAAACACTCTTAAACAGTAACGCGGATATTCATATGCCAAATATACAACATAAAAAACCACTGGTTTGAACATAGTGCAGTGTGAGGGTCTCCCACAGCTGTAAGTTTCCCTTTTCTGATAAGTTCTGAAAATAAATACAAGAAAAGAAGCAGGATTTTACTGTGACTGATAATGTATTTTTCTGGATGCACTGCTAAACATAGCAATTGGAGTTAATAGGTAACTCATACTCATCCCCTCTAGTGCTAATTATCAATGGAGGAAAGAAAATAACTAATTTAGGCTAGTGTATTCATCTTTCTAACCGTTACTAGTAGAACAAAGATGCTTAATTCAAAGAATTTCATGAAATAGCTGATCACACTCACATCCATGTTCCCTAAATACAATGATAAAGAAATATTGCATACATGAATATGAACATCAAATATGAACTTTATGTAAATCAGAATATTGGCATGATGTAGATGTTGATTACTTGATCCCACAACATAGCAGCAGCAGTGCTTTGGATGCTATAGTAACAAAATGTTGCAAGTAAATGACTGAATCAGTTGCAAAAGGATAGATTTTAAGGTGAGACCTGGATGTAAGATATTAATTAAGATAAGCCCCCAAGTACCAGCTGAGATTCTTGTTTTGCCCACAGGAACAAAATGTAAGCAATCCAAAGCCTTGTTCTGTGACCTCTGCATACACGTTACACAGCAATTACAGCCTTACCTAGGTATGAACTTAGCAGTTACAAATACCCTAGTAATTCTGCAATTATTTTAAAGGAGGAAACCCTCAACAAACTTAGGACTTTCAAGCAGTGTTTAAACTGCATGATAACTCAGTAGCTTCTCTTCTAAGAGAAAGAGATATCCTTCATATCTCAGTATTTCTGCATCACATTGCAGTGAACCTGATAAGGCTAAATAACAAAGAGAAATAAGAGTGTTCTGTAACTGATATTAATTTATTCAGGCTAATCAGGTACTGTGCTCTTCCCTCAGCTGAATTTTGTCTTCAGTATGTCTTGATGGAGTTACATGATCAATGAAGGTTTAGCCACCCAAACTCAATAATCTCATATACTCTAATAAAATCTTTTCTACAGAAAAGCAGGATTCAGATTCACAGGGAAGGGTAGTTTGAAAGAGTTGAAATAGAAAATGGGAGAGGGGATCAATTATCAGCATTCCAAATGTTAGGAACAGGTAAAAAAATCTCTTCATTATATCTGGCATGACATCCTTTGAAGTACATCTTATTTTGCAATAGCCTACTTAATTCAGTTCAGCTTCTTTTCAGTTTTGTGCATGTTTTCTTTTCTCACCAGAAACATAGTGTCTAGGTCATTTACCGTAGCTATCAACTCTATTACTTAGAAATTTACATAGCTCCCTCTCAAAATCTGTTTGATTTCTCTATCTCACTAACCTAGATGAAAATATTACTTGTCTTATGATTAGAATCTCCTTTCTTATTTCTGGACTGTATTAAGTTATAGACATTCTATATCCCAGATCTTTTTTTGTGACATGATTGTACTTTTGGTTAGATAACTCTCTTCCCTTTTTTTTTAAGTTGACTGACACAAACTATTTATAGATGAATGTATCTTTTCAATGTCTTTATACTAGGTGGCGTATGTTTTAGTTTTCATAGATTTTGCTTCTCATGACAATGTTACCTCCACTTTTTCACTTTTGATTCTTTGTCCTGAGCATGAATTATTAGAGTTTTAAGCATTATACCAGATGAGGTTGTGTCCCATCTTTGTTGCATGACATTATCAATCCTTGAACTCAAATGGATAAATATCCATAAATGTTTTAAAGTCATACTTCTCTTTTTGCAACCACATTATGATAAAATTATATCAAGAACACCTGGAAAATTAAGTTTAATTCTGTGTTTCTGAAAATTACCTGATTGTAAAGATTCAATTCCTGCCCTCTCATGTTTTTCTGCATAATCTTCTTTGAGGGTGACAGTGTGTCACAGCATTTTGCTCTCTGCATTCAATTCCA
The DNA here is from genome assembly GCA_013399225.1 of Rhipidura dahli. Lineage (NCBI taxonomy): Eukaryota > Metazoa > Chordata > Aves > Passeriformes > Rhipiduridae > Rhipidura > Rhipidura dahli. The sequence continues at coordinate 320,063 of VXAC01004964.1, forward strand.
AGATCAGTCCTTGCTGGTACCATGTCACCCTTCTTTTCATAGCTGTCTGTTTAGGACAACTTCTAGTAGGCCTTCCTGTAACCAGATCCTCAGCTATTTCACATGTCTTGCATTTTCCACCTTCTCCAGCTCTACTGTTATTTCCCCACATAGTTCAAAGATTTACTAGGTTCATATCTGTAAAATATGACTTGTTTTAGCAAAAGGCTTTGGATTCATTCATTCATGAATCAATGTTTATTTTATTCTGTTCTAATTTCCTTTTAAATCCATAGTTTAATTCACTATTCCTTAAAATTTCCTAAACTCATATACTTTCTGACAGTAAGAATTTCAAAACTTGCATTGCAAATCTCTCCTCCAGCCAAAGGATAACATAAAAAAGAACCTAGAAGAATATCTTTCTCCTTTAAACCTTTCCCAATTTTTTTTACCTGTGAAACATAATTGATCCTACCTACTTCATGAATTAATTTTTTTTTTTTTGCAAGACAGGCCATGATGTTTTTGATGGTTTTTGATGTGCAGTATTTGTATCTTTTCTGAACAAAGAATGCCCTTGCATACTCCTGCTATGTACCAGCTATGTATGTTAATTCATTATGCTTACATTACTTGTATTATAGCATTTCAGGTTTTGAACAATTTCTCTGTAGTCATTCCTTTTTTCTTCTCTCTAACAATTTTCTTTTTCTTTTTTTTTT
>VXAC01004964.1:320778-343455 GCA_013399225.1 Rhipidura dahli
TTTTTTTTTTTTTTACCCAGTGCCCTACAAACACCAGTCTGATGTACCAAAAAATGAAATATTGCTTTGTCAAAATAACAATTAAAAAAGATGTAATTTGAAAGTAAATTCAGACCAACACATATCACTTCTTACTGTAGCTTTCATCTGAGATGGAAAACAACGAGCTTCTGCAATCAGCATCATTTCTGGCAGATTCAGACTGCTCTGTCATACCAAGCTTCCCAGCAGGCTTAGAATTTATCAACATTTTCTTTTCCTCCTCCAAGAAATTCTTGGCAGAAGCAAGCCCCAAACCTGTTGCTATGACTCAGTGCCGATCCATAACTCTGAAAGATTTCCCATGACAGTTTGCCAATAAAAATATGTCAAAGCTTGGCTGTATTGTCCATAAAGTATGGTCAGAAGTTATAGCAAAAGAAAATTTACTAATTTGTAAAGAAAAAACATTTAAATATACTTCCTACTTACAATGATATCTTGAGAAGAGAGAACATTTTATTTAAAATTAAAACCCATTACTATTATTGCTGGTGTTGTTGTTACCTTCCTCCAATTTGATATTGCTAATTGTTACAGAAACTATGAACACAAAGAGAATAATATGCAGAAGTTTTGTCTTTTATTCTTATTGGGTTTTGTTTGAACTTTATAATGATGTTTGGAGACAGAATCATCTCAGAACAGTCATATTTCACAATTGTATTCCAATTTTCATTGGTAGATGAAATCTCTTTTCTCCCTACCATTAAAAATTTTAAATTGATAAGAATGTCTGTCCATAGTCGAGCTTTCTAATCTACAGCAATAATCACAATCATTAGTATCTAGGCTTCATAAACATCCCTTTAAGATACTACTTGATATACCATATAGTCTTCTGGGAAACAATCGGGATACTCCTGCTTCAAAAGCAGCTTAATGTATTACAATAAATTTGCTTTCTCTGGGATGCTGAATTGGAAACCTATGAGATGTTGAATAAGAAAACTGATACCACTGCTTATCTGTCCAAAAGCTAGTGGTGTTAGGAAGCCCAGTAATTGAAAAATGGATAGCACTGATATTTGAACCTTTTTATATAACCTTTGAAGTTTAAGCCTTTTGGGGAATAAATTGCTTTTTGTAACAAGAACAATGTCAGATCCCATATTTAGAAACCATGCACTTAATTCATTTTCAGACAGAGAAACTCATGTTGTCTTGTTGGGAAAAACATTGTAAAATGGATTAAGCTTCACCCTGGAGAGATGATAACCTAATATAAATAACTGCAGGCTGATCTTTATTAGTTACTGAACAAATATTGCCAAATAGGACAGGCGACCTTCAATGATGATTGATCTAGGATAAGTCATCAACAGCCTTGTCTCCAGAGAGTAACTTTGGGGCATTTTGGAATTGTACTGCGCTTCTTATTTCAGGGCTGGCACTAACACTGAGTAAGAATAAGTACATCTTTAAAGGCAAGGTCTAAAGCTAATCTGGTGGCAGAGTAATGACAACTTATTCCAGGGTGGGCAACTGCTAAGTATCTGCTAGAACTAATCAAACAGGATTGGGTCTTTGTTGGAAACTTGAATCAGCCACATCTTCCCATGTACACAGGCAACAGCCTAAATCCCACTTTTTATAATCATTTTGACTATGAAACATATTTTTTTAAACCTGACATTAGATGAATGAAGAATTAACATTATTTAGATATTTACATACCCAAGTGCTCTAGAACTAGCATCCCATCGACTCATTCTGCAATCATTCTTTCCTAAGATTATTTTATATTCTTTGCTCAGATTTTCCTGAAAGGAAAGGAAGTAAAATTTCCTTGTTTTGAAAGTAAAAAAACCTCAGAACATAATTGTAGCTGTCTTCATGTGAAAAGCTATTGCATACCAGTGAGGGTCAGTAAGAAGTCACATTTAGAAACAGTCTATAATTATATTTGCTGTAATCATTATAAACTTATAAATGATATTGATACTATGACAAAGCAACAGAAGACTATGTGAGAACTCATACTAAAGTGCTATACTGATTGTGCATGGAGACAAATGAAAAAGTAAAATAGTAAACATCTAACAGTGGAACTCTGGAGCCCATAGCATGTGCTAATATACAAAGATTCATACCAAAACAACAAACCTTGAGTATTAGCTACACAAAGACAGAAGGTACTGGGGTTTTAGTATTATCACACACAAGTACTTTCCTATTTGCATAAATAAACTACGTGCAACTTATCTGAGCAAAAGATGTTTTGAAACCTGAGGATTCCTGGTCAGCTGATGCATTATTATACAACCTTCAATAGACTGTGGTTTTCTATACATTACGGATTTATTTAAAGACAGAGAGTTGTGTTCTTAGGAATCTTTGCTTATGTGAGTGCAACTTTATAGTTGGAAGAAGGATAAATTATAATTATTAACTCAAATTATAAAGTGTTTCTCTACAAAAGTAACACACCTCTGTACTACTGAAGTCCTCTGTGCTTGCACAGCACTTGGCATGTTCATGTTTTGAGCAGCTGGGGAGTAGCAGTAGCACATTTATTTTCCAGAAAGTGCTATGGTACTGATCTCGAAGCTTTTGTGTCACCTTCTCTTCTAATTTGAATACTTTGATTTTGTTTCAGTGAGTAAAGGCCAATTTCAATTCCTTCTGGCACCAACACTTACAGGATTATTTCTTTTCATCAATTATCCTACTATTTGGTTGCATCTTGCTCAGCTGATAAAACTTTTTGCCTGTGATCTCTTTTCTCCTTTGTAATACAACTATTTGTCCCTTTAGATTTTAAAAGTGACAGAACGAGACTTTAATTGTTGTTGTTTTAAAAAATCTAATTCTTCATCCTCTGATATAAAATAGAACCGATAGTAATGTTTCTCTTGCGTAATGCATGAATTATCTTCAGAAAATCTAACAATAGAAAGACAAGATTATTTATCTGGTGGTAATAAAGAAAAATATATCCAGTAGAAGTTATTACTTTTAATGTTAAAACAAGCCAAAACCTCCTAGGAATAAGGAATTCTGAATTAAATATCTTAATACTATATCCTCTGGTGTTAAATTCATGCCTGGTGTTATTTCACCAATTAATTTATCAACTTTTACAAAACAACTGTGAATGAAACTATTTTCTAAGTTAAAGAAACAGTTTGGCAGCCTTTGAGTATGCCTCTGGTATTTTTCCCTGGCAAGAGACTTCTAAAATCTCCAAATAGTTTTGTGTAATTTCTCTGGCATCCACTATTTTATCAACATCTTCCTTTATAAATATTCAGCCCACTGATTTTGATGAGTATCCTTTTTTTTTTTGCTTCATATTCCATGTTGTCTTTTGTGTACTAGTATCATCAATGCTCTTCTACATTCTCTTCATGCTTTAGACATGGGTGTGCCACACAGATCTCTCAGTGTTTGCTTGCTTCTTCAAGAACTGTTATTGTGAAGTTAGTGAAAAAGGTCAGGGTGATTATTTAGTGGGAAAAATCGAATCTGCTGAAGCTTTATTGCTTTCCTCTAAGAAATCTGACTTATTTATGACATAAGGTATTTTAGGGCACCTGATAGGACTTACTTCTTTTTTTATGATACTCCTGCCTTTGTGTAAAATTGTGCTATAAATGATATTGACAGTGTCATACAGTACTACTGTATTGTTTTTAAGTTGCATTGTTTCAGCAATTTATAGTCAAACAAACCAAAGTCATGACTGTCTGCCCTACTTGCAAAGTTGCAGGGACTTGCCTTAAATTTTTCAATATATGTTACAGAAACTTTTAGCAGAGAAAAGTTTAGCATAGCTCAAGGCAAGATGGGCTTTTTCTTCTGGCTTGAAACCACAGTTCTTAAAACATGTCTTAAAACATATGTAGCATGGACAGGTGTATAACTGTGTAGGGATAATCATATGATTGGGATATTTTTCTTAATGGGCTTAGTAGACAAGCCCATTTTCAACATTACACCAAAGAGCTGTCTGACAAGTGCAATAAAGTCGACACACTTCTCAAAAAGAAGCAATGAAAACATTGGAATTGTCCATATCATAAGAGATATTAGATAAAAAGTAGAGGCTGGCTCTTTGACCCCAAAAGAAATAATCAGGTGAAATAATCAGCTGCTGGGAGGTTACTGGAAAGGAAAATTTATAGTCCTTCTGGAGGCAGTAATGAGATAAAAGGGTCCTTTCAGGCTCGGTTGGTCAGAATTATCTTCAGATATTCTTCTCAAACAGGATTTTTTTTAACCTGTAACACTAAAATGAATGAAGATCCTCTTTTCTCTATCCCTTAAAGATAAATGAATCAGCTTTCTCCCTCCATGTTTGCACCTGCCAACCTTCTCCAAAAGCTTTTCATTGTACAACTGCAGGTTTTTAATCCCCATAACAGATCTTCATGCAAACTCTCCAGAGGTTTGAGAAGTTCTCTTGTGCTCTTGATGGTTACTGCTCTTCAATAGTACCCAGTTTCAGAACTTTCTTAAGTTACAGTTCATCATACTCTTGAATGCCCTGTATCTCTTGATCTAGAAAAAAAAAAATCCACCAAGTTTTAGAAAACGAAGGAAGGATTTAATGCCCAAAAAGAGCCATGCAGGTTACTTGCAGCTTAATTGAGTGATCCCTTTTAAGCACTCCTCAGAGCTGATTGGATAGCGAATTGCTTTTCATATTCTGATCTTCTGGTTAAATGCAAGTGACTTCACCATCATTGTTTAAATTAAGATAAATGTATTTTCAAAGGGCAAAGCATTTTTGCTTAAATAAGAGTAAGACTTCTAAATTATTTTTTGTGGTGATGGGCTATCTTAAATGGCTAGGGTTCCTCAAAACCTTAAATACATTTTTTTTTTTAAGTAATTGAAAATATATATTAACCATTCCATGTTTATTGCCATCATTGCTATTTTATCTTCCAGATAAAATTAGTTATGTTTCCCCTACAGCTGGGGACTTTTCAACTACAATCCTACACAAAGAGCTTGGGATCCAAACTTTAATCCAGTACTCACTTTTTTTGCAAATCAGAGAGTCTTTCACTCTGCAAAGGTGTGGGCTCACTGGGACAGCTGTAGCCTTCACAGCAGCAGCCTTGGGTGCATACTGTGTACGGTGTGATGAGGAAGATACTGCACTATTTAGCAATTTGTTTATTTGTACATCACTGCTGCAGCTATATCTGGTCCCATATCCTTCTGTTTTTAGTGATACTGCATTGGATTATATAGACCCTAATTGTCTAAAAATTTCCTTGTGCCTAATGTTATTACAAGTGCAATCCAAATATAAGCAAGCCTAACCACTATCCTTTTTACCATTGCATTTTAGGTTTGTTCTAACAAGTGCTGGAGAGAGTTCAGACTTCAGGAATAGTTGAGAAAAATGTGCAAGATACTTCTGCTAGATACAAAACCTATTTTGAAGAGGTTGTGAGGAAAAATTGAAATTGGCCAAGCAGTTGTTAACTAGCAATCAGTTGTGTGCAGAAAACAGTGTGCTGAGTTCTGTGTCCTACAGCAACTTCCAAGATAGTACAGCTGGATTTTGAATTCTGAAAATTACTACACACTGTAAAACTATGACAGAATGGGGATTCACAACATCTCAGAGGAGAATCTCAGATCCTGATGGAATTACACCCTACAAGTTAGTCATGCTATGCTGGGTGTGGCTTTTTATGTAGACATCTAACCTGAATGTTACGGCTTTTCAGTAAAATTGCTGGTTTCATAATTCCAATTTTATTTTTTTTTAAGATGCAAGAGTTATTTAATAATAAAAAGTAGTTTCTCTGCACGCTAAGCTTAATTGACTCAGTGCTCATTATTATAACTGGATTATCATTGGCTCAATGATAATTTTTGAAGGGGTAGCTGCATAAATGCTTGATCATCTTTTCAAGCCATTAAACACTCTGGGCATCAGCCTCTTAACAGTAATTCTGACATGTTTATCTCAGCTGGGTTTGTAATTCTTCTTTTTTCAGGGTTTGTGATCTGTATATACAGTAGATTTGGAAAAAAAACGGGAAAAAACAAGAACAACAAAAATCCAACAAAACATACTACCTTCCAAAAGAAGAAATAAATAAAGGAAAACAGACTATTCCATCACAAGATAATCCTCAGTGACTAACAAATAAAATATTCTCCTTAGAAAGCAATTATGCTTTTGTCCATTAAGTCTGGACACCTGGAGTAAATATTTGTTTCAGATTTGCAGGCACCGTATTACATTTATATTTAAAGGTTAGATACAACTGTTCCTCTCGGTTACCCATCATATAATTAACCTCAGTGTACTTCCAAATTTGTTTTTTAAAGAGAGTATCTCATGCAGCCCACATCCAGAAAACTACTAAGACATAAGGACATTCTTTTCACTGCATCTTTAGATTCCACATGCTTGGTCCCTCCATAAGGAGTTAGACAACAGTTAGAGTCTGACTACACCTGAACCCATCAGGGTGAATTCATGCTGTGCTTTACACAGAGAACCCATCCTGACAGGATGGGACGGAGGGATCCGACCCCCTGTATCCGCCACCGGGGCGATAAAGAAACAATATTTCCCGAGCCAGCAGGAAGTGTTTGTTCTGGAGCCAGGCTCGCTCCCCGCCCCGCTCGCTCCCAGGAAAAGTTCCGTGTTGTTGCCGGCGGTGCCTCCCGGCCCGGGGCGGGGGCCCCGAGCCCAGCCCGGCCCGCGCCGCCGCCCGGGAACGCCATCCCGGCGCTCCGGAGCTGCGCCGAGCCGAGCAGCGCCGAGCCGAGCCAGCAGTGGCATAATCTACTAATGGCTTCTTTTCATTTCAGCCCTCCCTGAGAGACTCAGTGGCAGATTGTAGACTCAATTACTCTCATGTCAGGTGATTATCCTAGGTCTTAATGTAATCTTCCATTCACACATACCATATTTCAATTACGGCAGCTATGAAACAAGCTGTGTATTCAAATCACCAATCACCTTATCACTGCTGAACAATGTCAACTGTAAAAAACGCCAGCTGAAGGCAATTACACATGTGTTGAGAACCGATTATGATTACTCTCTGTGGTATTTGTGATGAGCTGGGGAATGTTCTGAAAATTTAATTTAATGACAATATGCTTGCTGTACAATCCATAATACCTCCTGAATCCAGCATGGGGCTATTAAAACTGATAGGAGCATATTATCACCGAACTGAAAAGCTGGGTTGGGATGGTTGCTGGATGTCTCTACAGGGAATGATAGGTAATTTCTCCACATATTTCTAACGGCTGAGGCAGACAGCTTCCAGTTCCAGCTGCACTCTGAAGGTGGTCCCTTCCCCTCCCTCCTCTCTCCCGGAGCTGAGTTAAGGTGTTTTACTGTAGGCACTGCAGGAGGACAGGGAGGCGAGCAGAACAGGGGTGCGTTGCCGCAGGGACCCCAGGGCACAGCGCCATTTCCCCTGGGGGACTTTATGAACCCCGTTAAACCCTTCGTCTGATTTTTGCTTTTACATATGTATATCTATTTTAACCTTCCTCTCATTTTGACACCGTCTCCTCTGCAGGCACTTCGCTGACATACCCGTGCAGATTTAGCGGGGGGAGGGCGAGGAACAACAGCCCGTTTCCAAACGCATCCCTCCGGGTTCCTTGACCGGAGAGGGAACCCCGCCCGGCCCGGCCCGGCCCGGCCCGCCCCGCGGGGTCGCCTGTTGCCAGGAAACAGCCCCGGCTCGGGCGCAACAGAGCCCCAGATATCCCAAAACGTGTTGTATGCACCCGAGGAAGGTGAAATTGTAATTGTTGTGCAGCTCCCCGGCCAGCCTGGCACGGGCCTGCCTTCCAACAGGTATCCAGGCTGGAGGGCACCCGGCAGGAGCCCCGCGGCCCGGTCGGGGCCCTGCCGGCCCCGGCAGCGCTGCAGGCCGGGGTGAGCAGGGAGCGGCCAGGGCCCTGTGCGGCTGAGGACGGGGCCGGCAAGCACCGCTGCTGCTGCAGCTGATTGATCTGAATGAATCTCCTAGATTAGGCCTGCGGCTCATTGCAGAAAGCTGACAATCTCGGCTGCCTGCGCCCGACACAAAGGTCTCCGGGTGTCGGCAGGCTCCGGCCGATAACGCCGCGCTGGGATCATCTGCGGGCTCCGTGGCTCCCGTGTATTGCCCGGCTCTCCTCCAAGGGCTGCCTCACGAACTCTGGAGCCCTCAAACAAAACCCGCCGTCTCCAGCGCTAAACTGAAAATCCCATTAAACTTGCCACGGCATTCGCCTACATACAAGAAAATTAGAATTCAATGAGTATGTCATCTGCACTAATATTTCATATACAGAACATTTGCTTTCATAAGCAGGTTGATTTTTTTTTTTTCAACAGATCAACCTATTGTGGTAATTTGCCCTTCATTGTATATAGGAATTTTATTGTGGATTTACCATTCTGAAAGCATTTAAGTGGGATCCTGCAGCATCTGTGCTTTTTCAGCCTGGAAATCGTGTAGGTCTCACATTGTCCCAAACTCATACATGCTAAGAAGGACGCTTACCTGATTTTTGTTTTTTCTTTTCAGTCGCTCTTTCCCACAGTGACAAGTACCCTGTCTCAATTGTCTTTTGCCTCAGTCTGCTGTACAAGGCACTAGGACAAAAATATCTCACCAGCTGTGTAAGGGAGAAGATACTGTAACCCACAAACTGTACTCTAGTAACCTGTTTCTTTTGGGTGCTTATCTATGCATTTGAATACCACAGGCATGTAAAACATGAGGCCAGAAAATAACTAAATAAGGTTAATAAAAATGACATAAATTAGAGAAGCCAGAGCAAGCAACTAGGAACATTTAAACAGTATACTCAAATTATTTGTATCTATTTGAAAAAACAGCTTCTGTTGTCAAAGAGATTTTAACTGCATAATTTCCTTTTTGAAAAGACAATTCTAAAAAGGAAACAATGGCTAAATTAGGACTGGTGGAGAAAAGAATAAATCACAGGAGAAAAATATGCTAATAAAATAAGCCAAGGTTTAGGAAACTCAAGTCACACCAGCTTTTGAGTACATGAAAGGAAACTATCAACAAGATATTACAGGATTTTCTTGGTTTGCAGTATGTATATTGAGGCTTACCTGATTTTTAATTTTTTCTTTTCAGTTGCTCTTTCCCACAGTGACAAGTACCCTGTCTCAATTGTCTTTTGCCTCAGTCTGCTGTACAAGGCACTAGGACAAAAATATCTCACCAGCTGTGTAAGGGAGAAGATACTGTAACCCACAAACTGTACGTTAGTCCCCTTTTTCTTTCGGGTACTTAGGGTGCTCATGTACACAAAATGTGGTGATTAGTATTATTACAGTAACAGTAGTAGTAACAATGTCAATATTAACAGCATTGATAGTAAAAACAGAAAATGGCAAAATATAAGCAGATCCAAGTGAAGCAAATTAATAAGGAGCCTTTAATCTAAGATTCAAACCAGCTGTTCCTCCAAAGGATTGAAATGGTGCATCTTCATTCTGTATTAGTCTACAGCTGAGGAATCACTGACGTGTGAGCAGTCTGACTGAATTCCAGCTTGAAGCAGAGACTTCAGGGCACCTCTGCTCTTTGCTACAGGAATGCAGAATTCATAACATCGCATGCATCTGGTGCTTGCAAGGAAAGCTTTCTTTTTACATGAAGTAGAAAGGAAACATGCAAGCTGATTTGTGACATTGCTCTTCATATCTCAGTGCAAAGAGAAAACCAAGAAATAAAAAAAAAACCCTCAAGTCTCCTGTTACTCATGGAAGTTGACATTGTTACTGGCATGTTTCTTGCATGAAGGGAACAACATTCTATAAATTAAGGGAGATACAGCATAATGGCATAGCTCCAAACTTTCTCCCACTTACTGGATCACTGTCTGATTTCCATTGCATATATAGAACTTCATCCCAGCATCTCTGATATAGTGAGAGTTAGGATTTTTTCTTAGTCAGATTTAGTCAGGGCTTTTTTTCTTTCTGTGTTTTTTTCCCCCTAATTTAGTTGCACTTTTTTTTTTTTTTTTTTTTTTTTTTTTTTTATTTTTTTTATNAGCTATTGAAAGGCCATAAGGAAACATCTCCATTCACTTTACACATACAATGTGTACATATATTAACTGTAAACACAAGTGGACACAGACTATAAAATCACACTTATTAAGAGCTAAATACCTGCCATTTGGCCCCAAATCTGTCAGTCATGGCAGTGTAGATTTCCCCTCAGGTCGAAGGAAGCATCAGCTGAGCAAAGTTGCCATGACAGACATCCTTCAGGTAGCATCATTTTTTTAATTAGTAGGTAAGCTTCTGTTACCTACAAGGTGAAAAAAACCCAACAACCTCTATACACATTTTAAAAAATTTGAGAGTTTGGAGGTGAAATGTTATTAGGTAAATATCCAACACAGTGAAAGGCTTTATTGCTTTTTCAGCAAAGTGAAGCTACTGTACTTGTTTAAGAGATCAATTTTATCACTTGAGCTCAGGTGTGCTGGACTTCAAAGAAAGAAAGAGGAGAATCCTTCATAACCTCCTCCATGGCCCTAAACTGCCAGAAAACCAAAAGGCTAGCCCATTTTGTTAGCTGAATTACATTTCTTCTTTCTCTCTTTGATCCTTCTTAATGTATAATTCTCTGCCAGAAAAGTAAGCTATCTGATTACAAATTGTGCAACTTTTATTGCCCAAGGCAGTAGTTAATTTTTGCCATGGGTCAGACAGGACAGAGCCTTAAAGAACCAAGAGCTTCTTAATTGCATGGTGTACCACTCGCTGTTGCCACATCTCAGAGGAGTTATTGCACCTTGCAGATAATGCCCTTTTCCCCTGCAAGCCATGAAATAGGTTCTCCCTACATCGATGTATTAATTAGATTTCAAGACTGTTTCAAAAATTATAGCTGAAGCTGCAGTTCAGATATTTCAGAAGTTCTTTGTAAGATTGTCTGCTGAGGTTTGTTTTGTCTTGGTTTGTTTTTTAATTGAAAAAGAGGAGGATCTAACCTTGAACACTGTTGGGTGGTTTTTTTTGAAAAATAAGGTGGGGGAAGAAGCCTGACCTGTAAACTTTGCCACACTAAAAGAATATACAAGTTTATAAGTTTTGATAGAATTCCAGGTTAACTTTGTCAATTCTGATGTTGTAAAAAGTGAATGAATTGGCACGACCTGTAGAAATCTCAGGAAACATTTGAAATTTGTTCAGCTGGCTATATATCAAGCATACAGTGAAAAAAGGAAATAGGAGGAAAGTAGAAAAGAAGGGCAAAAGGCGAAATGGTTTGTGTCCATTTAAGAAAAAATCAATAATAGCATAAAATTGATTTAGTGCTTGTCATAAAACATAAGTAAGTGCTGGAAAATAGAGAAAATTGAGTCTCAATTTAATCTGCACAAAAGCCACACTGTACTGATGAAGTGATCTGAGGAGAGAGCTACATAAAACCTAAAGACAGATACTTAATTGTCATATTAAAGACTCTCTTTTCTGCCTGCTGGAGTCAAGGGGTAGGACCCATTAATCATGGGGATAAGGGGCATTGAAATCAAATCTCAATTAAAATCTGTTCAATAATGTCTCTAATATGTTTTTCAAGCATTAATTTTTTTCCATCGATTCTACACCCCATAAATCAGATATGTTGCAGTGCATGTAATAGTTTATGGAGGAGAGGATTATGGTTTTATGAAGTTAATGCAGCAGAACCATTTAATTTACGCAGGCTAAAGTTTTATGTCTGTTGATAATTTCTGTTGTTTTCTGTGGGTGAAAATGCATTGGGGTATAAAACGAAACCATTTTTTTTCTATTTTCATATATGTCTATGTGTCCGTGTACAAACACACACAAAATATTTGTGTATACTTATGACCTTACTTACGTGGCCCTATTTGCAAAGATTGTTGTTGAAGAAGATATTTTATTTTTTCTTTTTTTATTGTACACTGTGGTTTTGGAGAGTGAAGATAGCAGTCTCTCAGGAAAGAAAGACAACCATTTTTTGTACTGTTACTCTAAGCAATGTGTGTTGAAACACAGACAACAGCAGGGATATTGGCACCTCAGCTTCTGGCTTTTAAGTGAATCAAAAATGATGCGATCATGAGAAGTTTTGGATGAGATATAAAATTAATTTGTGACCTGTTTAGGGAGAAAAAGGTTCTTCCACACTTGAAAAAGTGTTAAACTTTGCAAAATCTCATTTCAGCAACTATATTCTTCACCTGCATTTCCTGACAGGTACAACTGACTATATCCTTCTTCACTTCCTGCCATAAGTTCTTGTGTGGGTGTAGGTGTATATTGTTTCAAAACTGACAAATACTCAAGAATCAGCTGCACTTTGCTGGTTGAGTGAATATTGTTTCTTGAGTGAATCTACTCTTACCAAAACAAAAATCAAAACTCACTTGCAGTATTTAGGCCACCATTCATAAATACTTTGTGAGACTCCTGGATGTGGAAGCATCCCAATATATTCTCACCCTAAAGAAATATGAGATGCAAATGCCACATAATCAGTAGCAAAATATCCTGTGAATTTAAGTGAGTTTTGGCTCAAGAATATCAGTTCAGAACAGTCAAACTGTTTGATGAAGATTTGATGCAAGGTGTAATTCACAGTAAGACAAAAGTGGCATTAGATTGTGTGCCGCCGTTTTGAGTTGGGGCTCTGGATCACCTAGTAAGTCACCACAAAAACAGCCATTAGCTATCATGTTATCATATGGCCCAAAGTAGTCATAGAATTGCATTCTAGTGACATTAATGTCCCCTGATGCCTCTTCCCATGCTAAACCATTCCTGCATCAGGAACTGTAATGATATGCAAAGCCATATAATGCCTGTCTGCTGACTTACATCCATTCAGGATCTCATTGCAGATATAATAGTTACTAACTCAAGGGACGATTCATAGTTAATGTCCCAGGAGCCATAGCACAGGCAGTGTTGGGAGCTATGGGCAACATATATTTTAAAAATTAAAACATAATTTAGTTTTTAAAAAATTGTGTCTTTTCTGTTGGTAGTGTGGTTAGACAAGCAAAGGGAACACACTAATCATGAAAGACAAAGTAAAAAATAATGAGACAGAAAATTAAATTGTGAATGTGCCCCTCCACTTTTTTCTAATAATACCTTTCTCTTGGAAAATTATGTTTAAAAAAGCCACTCCTAAATTGCACAGTAATTAGACACAGTTTTACTGCGGAAGACTGTACATAAGAAGACTTAAGTATTGCTACTGTGAATTTTTATTATTATTATTGTTACAAAATCACTGTATTAAGTAAGGAAATGAAATTGGATACTAGTTTGTGCCATAGCCGAAAGTTTTGCCAGCATAGCTGCATCAGAAAAGAGTATGAGCAAGACAAATCATTCAGCACACAGTTCTACTAGGGAAAATTTCTTTGGCTGATACAACTTATGTCACCCCTTCCAGTTTTCATAACATAATTCCTACTGGTTAGCTTTACAGACAAACATTTTACAGAGAACATACTTTGGGGTTTCCTGCTTATTACTTGTTGAGTTTCAAATGTACTTGGTGTATGTAGGACGTATAAGGATGCATTTTAATATGTTTATTATGTTTGTTTATTTTAACAAAATTAACCTATGGCACTCATTGCTACAAAATTACAATGAATTGAAAAAGCTAGAAAGAAGACTGAAGATTTATCTCAATCATAAAAAGCTTCCACAGTTGCATCAGGTAGGATAAAACATTTTTAAAGGGGATATAAACCCTCGTGCTTCAGGTCACAAACAACAGAGAAGATTTAGCAGTACACCTCCAGCCTATGAGCAGATTATTCTGCTAAGGTGTGCCATTCCTTTTCCTGAAAAGTCTGGTGCTGGTTGTGATCAGGATACTATCTCTTTTGTGCACCACAGTCCTATGGCCTATCTGTGTGGATGCTTGAAACTTTTAGTTACTCTCACACTCTTCAGGCAGTTTCCCAGCTTTTTTTGCCTGCCAAAATTTTCTGAGTAATCCTTCTAGTGGTTAATCCACTAGAAGACAACTCTTCCAAGCTGACGCCCTGAATTATCAGCTTTCATTTGCTCTCTGCAGCTTACTGGGAAAGCTATTTTTTGTGACTTCAGCTGGGCTTATGAGTGGGTTGAAAATGGTACTGCTGATCTGCAGGCCACAGATCTCCTGGGTGTAAAAAGTCTCCTCGCCAGCTGCCTCAGTGCTGTTTTTAACACTAGCCATGTGTAGAAGTGAGAAGTAAGAAAATATTTCCCCTGTAGTTTAAAGTACAGAAGACAACTCCATCCATTAATGTTCAAAGATGAACTAAGCAAACTTACATTATATATTAATATATCTTAGTATTATATCTTAATTCAATTTAAATAGATTCTGTTTCCTCCAGCTAAAAAGCTATCAGGAATCCTACACAGCTGGGAAGATTAGTATAGGCTGGATCACAGCTCAGGGTCCAGGATGTTCTCAATTACTCTCTGACTATCCATTCAGTTCCATAACTTTGCCCTGGTAATTTCCAGCAATTCTAAAACTCAATCCTTAATTAAGATGTCAAACTTTAGCACTTTTCTCAAAGGATTAGTGACTGTCCCTTGCTAATTTTAGAAATATTGATGTCCCTGGGGCATAGCTATGTGAAGCTGTCTCTTGCTAGACAGTAAAAAAAAAATTAGTCATGAATAGTGCACTACATTGTTTATCCCTTCTTTCAAATGGCAGGGAGGGATCAAACCTCAGTATCTAGCTTTTCATACATAAAAAAATACAGTCCTTGCAAGCACATAAATTGATTCTGTATAACATACTAAGGAAAACAATGGATGTAGACCATTTCTGATTGTTCACTGAAAGTATAATCATAGAGTTTGGGGAGGTGGACTTGGGATAAATGATTACTAATCTGGTTTTGATAGACGCCATGACAATAGGATAGCTTTTTCTATTATCACATTACACAGTTCCAGAGACCACATTACATATTATTAAATAGAAACAATAGTTTCTATGTTGATACACAATATACAAAAAAGGATAGTTCCTGTGGTTTGTGTTTCACTTTTTTTAGTCATACCTCAGTCCTTTTATTTTTCTTGCATTTGACATTTGAAAGAGGAAACAGAAGATTTGCTGAAAGCCCAGCAGCATCTTGTACAGAGTGAGAAACGGTATTTAAAGTGTTCAAGCCAGTGGGACCAGGTGTGTGGCTGGGAGAAGGTGGCTGATGCAGGAATGGTAGTGGACAAAGATGAGGAGAGAACTACACCAAGTATATGCTCATCAAGGTAGGAATTGAGGGGAAAATAAGTAACTAAACTTATGTCATATCAGTCTTACTTCTCTGTCAGCACTGACCTCAGGACTTCTCAGCTGTAGTGGTTCATGTGGTTATTCCATGATCTCACCTCCATACCTGGGCAGATCATGGAACAGATCCTCCTAGAAGCTAAGCCATATGATGGGCGGGGAGGTGATTTGGGACAACCAGCACAGCTTCAGCAGGGGAAAATCCTGCCTAACCAACCCACTGGCCTTCTAAGACAGAGTCACTACTTCAGTGGACAAGGGAAGAGGTCATTTATCTGGATTTCTGTACAGCCTTTGACATGGTCCCCCACAACATTCTGCTCTCTGAATTAGAGATATATGTATTTGATTGGTGGACTGTTCAGTGAATAAGGAGTTGGTTGGACAGTCACATCCAGAGAGTAGTGGTCAACAGCTCAGGGCCATGACACAGAACAAGGACAGCGGGTTTGTACTGGGAGCAGTGTTATTTAATGTCTTCATTGATGACACAGACAAAGGAATCAAACGCACCCTCAGCACGTTTACAGATGACACCAAGCTGAGTGGTGCTATTGACACACCTGAAGGATGGGATGCCATCCAGAGGGACCTGGACAAGCTCGAGAATTGGGCCCACAAGAATCTCTTGCTGCTCAACTAAGCCAAATGCAAGGTGCTGCTCCTGGGTTGGGGCAAACCCACTACCAACACAGGCCTGGGGAATGAGCAGGTCCAGAGCAGCCCTGCTGAGAAAGGCTTGGTGCTGGTGGATGAGAGGCCGGACATGACCCGGCAATGTGCACTCACAGCCCAGAAGGCTGCACCAAAAGCAGTGTGGCCAGCAGGGAGAGGGAGGGTATTTGTCCCTCTCCTCTGGTGAGACCCCACCTGGAGTGCTGCATCCAGCTCTAGGGTCCCCAACACAGGAAGGACATGGAGTGAGTCCAGAGGAGGCCAAGATGATCAGAGGGATGGAGCACCTCTCCTTACAAGGAAAGACTGAGAGGATTGAGATTGCTCAATCTGGAGAAGAGGCTTTGGATGACCTAATTGCAGCCTTCCAGTAACTGAAGGGAGCCTAAAAGACTCCCTTCAGCCTCCCCTAAGAGGGGCTATTTGCAAGAGCATGTAGTGACGGGAAAAGGGGGAATGAATTAAAACTTAAAGAGAGTAGGTTTAAATTAGATATTAGGAAGAAATTCTTTACTGTGAAGGTGGTGAGGAACTGCAACAGGTTTTCCCAGAGAAGGTGTGGATGCTTCATCCCTTTAAGTGTTCAAGGCCAGGTTGGGTGGGACTTTAAGCAACCTGGTCTAGTGAAAGATGTCCTTGCCCATGGGAGGGGGGTTGGAAGGAGGTCATCTTTAAGATCCTTTTCAACCCAAACCATTCTGTGATTCTGTGACTGATTCTGATTCTATTCCCTCCCTCCCACGCAGCCTTGCATATGTGGTAGGAGTGGCTGAGCTCAGTCTAAGCTGTCCTGATAATCAGAGATGAAAACAGTGGTTTCAAGGGCTTTTTAGCAGCCACAAGCTTAAATTTTCTTTCTGCTCTCTCCGTAGCCCAGCTCCTTCCCCCTTCTATGAACAGGAATTTCTTTGGGACTGTGTCTACCAGCTGTCTACCCAAAAATTCTCGGATGACAAATCTCAGGATGTATGCCTAGCTCCAGTTTAAATCTCCATTCCTCTTTAGGTGAAAGGGATTGATTAGCGATCTGCTAGTCATAGTAACTGAATTGGAAAGGCAGGCTAGTTGATTTTCAACAACAGGTCATTACTGTTTTACCAAGGTCTGAGAAGGCTCAAAGACTTACCAAAGGTTATCTAACAGTAACCTTGGCAATGCCAAGAATAGCATCCTTGTGCCCAAAATGGACATGTCAGTCACTGGCCACATCACTTTTTTCATGGAAAAAAGCAGCTTGACTACAAAGTTGTACTTCTGCTCTTACTGTGTCCTGGCTCTTAGCTGCCCTTGTAATTCGTGCTGCCTCTTTTCACGACTCCCAACCAGGGAAATATTTAACTGAGTAATACACATAATGGGGGAATAAGGAGAAAAGTCTTTGAAAAATGCTACTATCTATTGCTTTATTCCAAGAGCAAGACATTTGCTTTTTGGAATTATCATTATAAAATACTGATGAAAGAAGGAGTTCTTTGATGGTGACAGAAAAGAAGGGGGGCTGTACTACACTGGAGATGTCAATTTTTTTTTTTAATTCATGGTTCTGTTACTCAAAATAAAGATTATGATCTTTGTTTGAATTAGAACAATCCTAGAATTAGTGAGTGGAATAATATTTTCTATCCCTAAAGGACTTTCAGCTTTCCAGTATAGTTGTCACACTTTCCCTGTCTGAACCAGCGATCTTCCATTTCCCTCAATGATCTGTGGAATTGGAATACTTAAACATGTCAGAATTAAGCACCTTTCCTATCAGTGTGAGACATTCCCCATACACCCATCCAGGCAATACTGCTTGATGGTGACTGTCAAAATGGAGCATCCTTTTTTAAGTACAGACACCCAAATCATCCTGTTCACCCTGGCAGAAATGCTCACCAGTTTGGGTTTTTGAAACCAGAACTTCTACATGCTGTGACAAAAAAAAAAAAAAAANGTTCCCCTTTTTGATTCCCTTTAAAAAAATCTCACTAGCATTCACTGCTAAATAAAATCACAATGGAATCATTTTATATGTGTGTGACTCAAATATAGTTCCCCAAGCCACTGTTCCAAATGAACAGCAGTTAAGCACCCATTGATACAGATTTAAAATAAATCGTTACCCAGTGGATTCCTCCACAGTCACCACTCAGAAGGTGCAGAGAGTTCCATGGGAGCTGTGGCAGAGTTTATGCATTTGGTTGTGTTTAGGTTATGAAGAAATGCCATTTTGTGCATAATGATCTCTTTTACAACAGCTTCTCAGTACCAGCAGATTGCAATATCATACGTTGGCCTCCCTTTAACCTGACTCTTAAAAACTTTTGATGAATATATTGTTTAAGAATTTTCGCAGTAAGTCACAGAAGCCTTAATTAAATGCAAACTGATTCCTTCAAATCTTTCCTTCGACAATGCGGGCTTGAATGGAACACATTTGAGAGCTCACACAGCTCTAGTTTTCATGCAAAAGACTCAAGTCCCATGAGTGAGCCAATTACAAATTATAGTGTAGGTGAACTCATTCTTTTCCATTCACTGGAACTGATTCTGTGTCATTAATGCTGATATATTAAAAGGAAGAAAAGACGTTTCATATCTCATTAACATTACAGAAGAGAAATGAAATTAATTCTATGATAGATGAGAGCTACACTCATGGAACTAGTTCAGTTGCCTAAATTTTAATACATTTTTACAGAAACCCAGAGTCATATCCACCACCAAAAGGCTCTCTAATCCTTTGTGGTGTCTTGCACTGACCTCATTGGCACGGACTTGTTATTGGCTGAGGTTCCACCACTGTTAGGCTTAAATCAGCTAGTGTGAAATTTTAGTTGAGTGTTAACTGTGCCAAAATCCATCTTTAGAGCTCTGAACCTTTCACTCCCCAAATGCTGAACAGTGGCACTGTAACAGTGGAATGTGACTTGTGTTATGAATCTATGAAGGTGGAGGCTTAGATCTATGTAAAAGGGCCATAATTTACAGGAAACATGTTGTAACAGAAACAGAAACATTAGTCTCTCATATCTATTTACAGTTGCACAGGCAGTGGTGAAGTCACCTAATATTGGCTGGAGTATGCTCAGAGAAAAATCATATTTTTCCTTAAAAAACCTACATATTGTCAAACTTGGAAGCTGGCCATATCTGTCCTTGATTCATTTAGTGTAGAAAGCTATTTATTGGTATTGAAATCCAACTGCCACAAACACATATATCTACTGTACTCCTCTTTTGGCCTGGACTAACACAGCCACACATAGATAAACTTAGCTAAACTTTCCCATGTGCCAAAGGCAGTAAAGCAGATAGCTCTCAACACTGATGCTGTACTGATACTAAGAGTTTATTCTTTGCCACCTCCATTTCCTGTTGCTTTCTTGGTTTTTTTTTAATTATGTCTGGCTATTACAATGCAGAGCCTTGTGTAATAGGAGTGACCCTGAGGCTGTTCTAGACTATATTCAAATCCAAAATCTGATGAATTCTAGCATCCTGCAACCATGATTCAGAAGAGCTGGAATTACCTTTTTCTCCACCAGACATGAGCATATTCCAAGAGATGAAAGACCAGAAAAACTACCAATTATCAAGGACAGGAATAAAAAATTACACAGCTTTAAATTATAGATATTTGGCATCAGCATTTTCACTGAAGCATTCTTTGTCTCTTAAAAAAAAAAAATCAAAGAAGATTTTATAACTTCTCCTCATTAAAAACCCATTTGTCATATAGTCCCTTGGTAAAAAGTAGATGCTATGTGAATGATTCCATTGAGGCATCAGATTATAAATGCATCTAGCTTATAACAGTTTTTAGGCTTGTTCAAGACCGAGTTACTTAATGACAATTAATTATTAAAAATTATGGGATTGTCTTTTTCCTCCTTTTTTTCCCCTCCAAACTATTTCCTTTTCTTTCTGAAAACATTAAAAACTGCAAGCCCAAAAGAAGCCTAAATGCCACTATATAGTGGAACTCTTGCAATCAGTAAAGGTATTGTTAATTTTGTTTTGCAGGGATTATTGACAGTCATTCTGAAAATACAGCACTCTGTTATGATATCTGGTTTGTAACACCAGGAAAATTCTCTCAGAGCAGTCACACAAACTGTTGATTTGGTAAAATTTCAAGTGAAACACTATCTAGAGCGAGATAAGGGCAGGAAGAAAATGTGTGACTTGGAAGAGAGAGGGCCAGAGCATCTTAAAAAGAAAATAAACCCCTCTACTATTAGTAGAGAAAATGAGTATTTATAATTCAGTGAGAAAACAAAGCAACAAGTTGCAAGGATACACCCACAGATTTCCTCTTTGTGCCACAAGGTATATTTGATCTGGCACACATTTCACCCAAAAATTAGCAGATTCAGACAGATTTTAATTTTTATTAAGTAAAATACAAAATTCACCGTATTTGCTGGACAGAAAAGCAACATAAAAAAATCATGTCACAGTGGATTACAGAATGGTTTCCAGAATCGCCACACTTAGAATTAGAAAAATTTGTTATCTCATAGTATGATTTTTTGTTTTTTGTGCTGACCAAGAATGATGCTGAAGCACCAAATACTGTCAGCTCTCTGTTATTCAGGATATTTTAGGAATGAGAACTGAGGTATCCCAAATTATGGGAAACAATTTGATAGAACATATATGTGGTTGTGCAGAAGCTGCATGAACTGGGTCAGCTCAAATATACTGGTGCTTATTAGCTCCATCTTACAAATTGTCTTTACAAAGCCAGTGGAGCATCTTGGTATTCATAATATGGAAGGCATTCAGCATAGCTGATGTTTTGATGTTTATTAAACTTATGCATATAGATTTACATTTGTATTATTTATAAACACATGCAGGCTTTGAATGCACATATTGGCACAGAAATTTTGCCCCTATTATGTAAGCACTGTGAGCAGTGCTTAATTTACAAGTTATTTAAAGTGAAGGAAATTTATACATAAATGTAGTGTAGTATTTTACTGTTACACTGCAGCAGTGTTTTTCTAGTTTTTCCATTGTTCTCCCAGACCTCTGCAAAGTAATACTTCAGGTGAGAGCATCCACTGATTTTGTGTGAGGTATTAGATGGTGTCTGATATTACTGAGCATTTGGGAAAAGGTGTTTCAATGTCTGAAGCTGAAAATACTGGAATATCATAAATATATACGTATAACCATTGCTAAGTGTTACCTACAGCAGCTCTTTAGTCTCTTTAGTTTCTTATATCCCCACTGAGCAGCTGATGTTTGAAAAAAAGGCAGTTGTCCTATTTCTTCCCTACTTGTGTGGATGTCAAAGTTCAGTTAAACCCAGCAGAAGCTGAGCTAGAAAATTCCATATAAATTCTCACTGAGCTGTTTGTTCCAAGTAAGACATGCTTTTTAAATTTTTTTTGGTTTTTTTTCCTACAGGAATCTTTTATTGAGATAAATATATCCTACAAATCTTGAAAGAAAACAAACATTCTCCTAAAAGTAGACTAGTAAACCAGTTGTTTTCCAGAACTTCGTCCTCTTATAATGATTCTTTTTTGCAGGACTCAGCTCTGCTAAGCTCTCTGCTACAATAGCTCAGCTTGTTCTATTTGACGGCTGTTCCTCTGTCATCACTCATTTTCAGTGGGCAAGGGGGAGCAATTGCTGGGCATCAAATCATCATCAAGTAAACCAGCCTTGACACTAGTTAAAAAGGGAGATGGATGGTCAGTTGGCTTCTACAGAAAATATTCTCCTAAGTATCCTACCAAGGTCCCTTGATACCAGCCTAGTGCTTTTCTTTCTTTCTTTCCTTTTTTTTTTCCTTTTTTCTTTTTTTTTATGGGAGCAGAGCAATCAACCATATTTCTTCTGGGTCATCATCTGATGGCAGGTTTCCTCAGGGGAGGAGCACAGGGGTTAGGTGAGTAAGCTCCGTGTTCAACAATTAAACAGCAGAAATACAAGCTGTGAAGGAAGCAGCTCCCTTGCACTTGCTTTCCGTGCCTGTAATGGGCAGTGAAAACCTGCCCACATTCTGTATCTTCAGGAATGCCAGACACTCTTCAGTGTACCATCCGTTGCTCATTTGTTTGTTCCTCCCCATCCCATAACTGGCTTTAGACATATCTTTCAATTTCTAATAAAAGGTTCATAAATAGCCCGAAAATTGAAAGACAGATGGTAGATTGACCATGAACATGATGGTACTGGTCTTTTAAAATTATAGGGAGAATAACTCTGCAGTTTGCTTGTTTGTAGAATGAATAAATAAATGGTAAATATCAGAAAATGCTGCTAAAGCCTTGGAAGAGAAAAATAACAAGAGGTATATATATTTACATGTGTGTGTGTGTGTGTGTGTGTGTGTGTGTGTGTGTGTGTATGGCTATATATGGCTTTTGGGTAGTAAATTTGTCCTGCATATTGTACTGCACTAGAAACACCTTTGGACACTTGCTGTACTTGTGCAGATACAGGAGACATCATGTCTCTAACACCAACAGAGGGAACACCACAAATGTCTTCCCAAAGCATGAATCTTGTGTTAGAGCTAAGATAGAGAGGAACACTTTGGAGTAAAGGACTGCAAGTTTTGCTCTTCTTATTACCATTGTGTCTCTTTCTCTCACCATGTATCCCCCACCCCACCAAAAAAAAAAAAAAAAAAAAAAAAGAAAAAAAGAAAAAAAAAAAAACCCCAAAACAAGGACAAAAA